>JAOBRD020462252.1:0-35336 GCA_027575215.2 Hydrozoanthus sils | reverse complement strand
TGAATACTGTAGTGCAAGTCAGATAGTCTCTGCGGGATTGTAGGTTAGGCCAGGTAAACGTGAGGTGTAATTCGTTTAGTATGTGTAATCACATGGGGCCGAGTAAAATTAAGGATTAATTTCATGAGTGTTTTCAACTTTTTCCAAAATGGCCCAAGTCACTTCACGACAAGGGCAACTTGGAAAAAATTGAAAACACAAGTGATATTAATCCTAAATTTTATGAGGAACTTTGCAATTACATGTTTGTGACATTGAGGGCAAAATTCTTCATTCTCCACGGTATGCCATGAGAAAGCCATATCTGTAATAAAACCTTTGCAATCTCTGAAATCATATGAAAATCTTTGGAAGAGGTATTCGGAAACGTTCGGAAATCTTTGGAAATTTTCGTGATAATTTGGAAAATGTTTCTAAGGCATTTTTGAGACTTTTAAAATTTTTGGAAAATTTTTGGAAATTTTTGGAGGTATACCAGTGACCAATCAGTGCTGTGACAGTAGTTTTGCCCTGAATTAAGAAAAAAATGCCCGCGCTGTTACCCAATCAGCTCGAAGTAATTTTGCCCTCTATGTTATAAATTAGGTATAACCTTTATGAGTCAAGCTTGGCCTAATTTGGCTAACATCAAACCTTTTCATCAAATGACCATTTGTCAAGACCCGTGTTCAAGTGCATGGGTCTTGACAAATGGTGAGCCAGCAAGTCATGTGAGCAAAAATGTGCGAGCTAGCCCTGTTCTTTACAAAATTAAAATCATGGTAAATTTGTTTTTGTTAGTGAAAGAGATATACAAGTTTTCTAAGCCTTTGATTGGTACTTTTATTTCCATCTTTTTAAATTTTTATCATGTCAAAATATATATAAAATATATATGTCTGTAAGTTGCACGGCAGTGGATAACAGTTCACCACCAGAGGCTGCATCTTACAGCATGCTATTCAATTTACAAAATACCATTTTTTTCAGCGGAGGAAAAAACTTTTGGAAGAGTCAGAACAAATAACTGCATCTTTGAGAAGGTAAAAGTTGTTTACTGAGTTGAAAGCCAAACTTGAATCAAATTGTGAGTATTAAATGTGGGCTAGAAACAAACTGCATATTGTTTGTGTATTACTGAAGGGCACTGGAAGGCGATCCTGATGTTGAAGATGACATAGATTTTGACACTCGCTCTGGTTTTGAAAATAATGGAAGAACTGAGCCTCCTCATGGTTTATGGGTTGACAGATATGCTCCCAGACACTTTACAGAACTACTAAGTGATGATGTAAGTACCTTAATGGTCAAGTAATCTGCTTTTGTGTGTAATATAGCAGTAGATGAGTTCCATCACCTGATCTGGTGAGATATTCCTATAAATACACTGACTGCATTTGTAGTTTGCTTTGCTTATTTATGTAGATTTGCTGTAGATGGCTTGGCGTCATCCAATCTGATGAGTAATTCATAAAACTTCTTACTGCAGTTGTAGCTAACTCTACCTTTGTGTATGATAGCTTTAGATGGCTATACACATCATTGTAGATTTTGATGTGTAGCATTTGCTGCAGTGTGGCTACGACTTTGCTTAACTTATGTCTTATAACCTACTGTAAAAGCCTTAGCTTTTGTGTAAATCATAGTTGTAGATGGCTTTGCAACATCTGATCTGGTGGTAGATTGCTATTTATTGCTTGATGAGTTGCAGATAGCTTTGGTTTTTTAAATTATAGCAGTAGATGGCCTCCCATCACCTGATCTAGTTTTATGTTTCTATATAGCACTTCCTGAAGTTGCAGATCAGATGGCTTTCCTTCCTTCAATCTAGACTGTATGAAAACTAACTGCAACTGCAGAAGATGCAGCTAGATTGCTTTTGCGTACAATAATAAGTTGTAGATTCGTGATTAGCACTTAGTGGGTTGCAGATAGCTTTGCTGTTATAAATTACTGCAGTAGATGGCATCGCACTTGCTGAAGTTGTAGCTAGCTGAAGATGGTTTTCAATCATTCAATTTAGTGGTTGATACCTATGTAGCACTTGCTGTAGCTGTAGATTGTATCGTTTTGTTAATTATGGATGTAGAAGGCTTTCTGTCATCCATTCTGATGGCAGGCTAAATTGTAGCATGTGCTGCAGCTGTAGATGGAATCGGTTTGTTAATTGTGGACATAGAAGGCTTTCCATCTTCCATTCTGGTGGTAGATTTCTTTGTAGCACTTGCTACTGCTGTTGATGGAATCGTTTTGTCGATTTTAAATGTAGATGGCTTTCCATCATCCAATCTGATAATAGATTCCTATAAAGATCTGCTGTAGATGGAATTGTTTTGTTTATTATGGATGTAGAAAGCTTTCTGTCATCCATTTTGGTAGGTTTCTTTGCAGCACTTGCTCAGTTGTAGATGAAATCGCTTTGTTAATTATGGATGTAGAAGGCTTTCCGTCATCCTATCAGGTGGTAGATTTCTTTGTAGCACTTGCTGCAGTTGTAGATGGAACTGGTTTGTTAATTATGGACGTAGAAGGCTTTCCGTCATCCATTTTGGTAGATTTCTTTGTAGCACTTGCTCAGTTGTAGATGAAATCGCTTTGTTAATTATGGATGTAGAAGGCTTTCCGTCATCCTATCAGGTGGTAGATTTCTTTGTAGCACTTGCTGCAGTTGTAGATGGAACTGGTTTGTTAATTATGGACGTAGAAGGCTTTCTGTCATCCATTTTGGTAGATTTCTTTGTAGCACTTGCTCAGTTGTAGATGGAATTGTTTTGTTAATTATGGATGTTGAAGGCTTTCCGTCATTCATTCTGGTGGTAGATTTCTTTGTAGCACTTGCTGTAGCTGTAGATGGAACGTTAAACCGTTTTGTTAATAATGGATGTAGATGGATTTCCATCATTCAATCTGATTATAGATTCCTATGAAGCACTGGCCGCAGCTGTAAATGGCTTTACTTTTGTGTATTATAGATGTAGAAGGCTCTTATGATTACCCATTTTGGTGGTAGATACCTTTTGAACACTTGCTGCAGCAGTGGATTGAATCGTTTTGTTGATTTTAAATGTAGATGGCTATCCATTATCCAATCTGATAATAGGATCCTATTTAGCACTTACTGCAGCTTTAAACGGCTTTGTTTTTTTTTGTTATAGATGAAGAAGGCTTTCCGTCATCCAATCTAGTGGTAGATTCCTCTGTAGCCCCTGCTGCAGCTGTACATGGATTTGCTTGTTAACTATATGTGTAGATGGTATTCCATCATCAGATCTGGTGATAGAATCCTATGTAGTACTTGCTGCAGCTGTGGATGGAATCGGTTTGTTGATTTGGAATGTAAACGGCTTTCCATCATCCAATCTGATGATAGATTCCTATGTAGCACTTGCTGCAGCTGTAAATCGCTTTGTGTTAATTATAGATGTAGAAGGCTTTCCATCAACCAATCTGGTGGTAGCACTTGCTGCAGCTGTACATGGATTTGCTTGTTAACTATATGTGTAGATGGTTTTCCATCAGATCTGGAGGTAGAATCCTTTGTAGTACTTGCTGCAGCTGTGGATGGAATCGGTTTGTTGATTTGGAATGTAAACGGCTTTCCATCATCCAATCTGATGATAGATTCCTATGTAGCACTTGCTGCAGCTGTAAATCGCTTTGTGTTAATTATAGATGTAGAAGGCTTTCCATCAACCAATCTGGTGGTAGCACTTGCTGCAGCTGTACATGGATTTCTTGTTAATTATATATGTAGATGGTTTTCCATCATCAAGTCTGGTGTTAGGTTCCTTTGTAATACTTGCTGTGGCTGTGGATAGAAAGATTTGTTGGTTTGGGATATTAATGGTTTTGTGTCATCCAATCTGTTGATAGATTCCTATGTAGCACTTGCTGCAGCTGTAAATGGCTTTGTTTTTGTGTATTATAGATGTAGAAGGCTTTCCATCCAATCTGGTGGTAGATTCGTTTGTAGCACTTGCTGCAGCTGTACATGGATATTTTTGTAGATGGAATCGTTTTGAATGTAGATGATTTTGCTTTGGTGCATTATAGATATAGATGGCTTCCGAAAATCCTATCTGTTAGTAATTTCCTTTCTAGCACTTGCTGCAGCTGTAAATGGATTTCTTTTGTTAAATATGGATGTAGATGGCTTTCCATCGTTCAATCCAGTGGTAGATTCCAATGCAGTGCCTTTTGGATTTGTAGAAGACTTTTCATCTTTTAACGCAGCGATGAGTTTCACCATTACGTGTATTGTGTTTGTTGATGGTTACACTATCTGATACAGTGGTAGATTCCAACACCAATTTATTTGTTTTGCAGTTATTGGTAACTGTAGTTAATACGATGATTTTTTAGATTCTTTTGCACTATGTATTGTTGGTTGTGCTCTATTTTCTGTAGCTTCTAAAATTTGTGTGGTTTTGAGTAGTAGCGATATATGACATTTCATTGTCATTTAGTGTATTAACCGCAACCTGCTGAAGTGGTTGAAACTTTGGGATCGAGTAGTGTTTCATAAGGACAAGAAGCAGAGATCAACAACAGTTCAAAAACAGAAAAATAAAGAAAACCAAGTCAAGAAGAAGCAAACATTTAAAGCAAGTCTTGATGATGATACTGAGTGGATCGTAAGTATGGATGGTATTGTGTTTATGATAAGAATGATTTAGCTGAAAGGGTGTTAAAGTGCATATTTTATATCCATTGCAAGCTTTTATTTGACACCAAAGTCACGTCTATTGGGTAAAACCTGACATCTTTATTGGTGTTCAAGTATGCTGAAAAGTGTGTTTTGGAGGTTTCTCTTGACGGCTGGCCAATAGGCGGACACGCTGGGGCGAGTTGTCTTAGGCTATGTTGTCCATGCTAATGATGACTTATATGTCAAGCAATGTGAGAAAAATCAAGATGGCAGTTATGAAGGGCGAGAAGCGTTTTATGAATATGTTGTTTAAATGTGTCTTGTCTGACGTGATAGCTCCTAAGAAACGAGTTTTGAATACTTCCAATTTATGTGAAAGAGAAAACAGTTACATTCAATGTGCGAAATGTTCCAGCTCGCGAATATAATGCGCGCTGTGGGGAGAAACAATGGCCTAAAGCAACGTCAAATATAATGACTCGCCCCAGGTCCCAACTGCCTCGGACGCTTTTCGCAATGTTAAATGTTCAATACTCTGTAAAATATCAGGATCTGTCTAAAGAAACATACTTTTTGCGGAATAATTTTTGTTAAGCTTTCTAGTTTGGATCAAAACTGTTTCAGAATAGGGGTGACATGCACTGACTCAGTCAGAATATGCATAACCTGCCATTGCCATTCGCAGCTACAGTCTTCTTCACAATAAACCTGTTGATAAGTACAGGGTTCCCGCGGGGTCTTAAAAAGTCCGTCCGGCATTGAAAGCAGTTGTGCCCGTGGTATTGGTCTTAAATATTTTATGCAAGGTCTTAAAAAAGTCTTAAAAAGGTCTTAAGTTTGATCAGATGTTAGCTGCAGGAACCCTGACCTATATCCAGACCTCCTCCTTGTCCTGGCAGTAAATACTTTGTAAAAGCAAAAAGTAGGAACAATTTTGTACCAAATGGTAATTTTATTTATGCACGGTTAAAAACATCAGAACTTAAAAATCTACTTAAGAATATTACATAAATATCAATAAATTAAATGTTATAATAATACCTAGTAACAAGTTAATTCTATTCATACATTACATTGCCTGCTTTCCATGAATACCGTGCTTACGAAATTGATATATCCCTACACTTGTTTTTGAACACGCGTAAGGATTCTGCCTACGTTAAACTGAAGGCAAGCTGTTCCACAATACAGCACCGCTATAACGAAAGCTGTTCTTTAGATAATTTGTGCGCGAGCTTATATATTTTCGAGAAAGAGTATTGTAGTTCATTTGATTGTTTTATTTTTAACCAATTTATTCTTCCAACCAATCCAAATACATCACAACAACCTTTCGCAATGTCGTCGTTGGACTTGAAAAACATTAGATTTTTTCAGGTGTCTCTCCCTCATGAAGTAGTTGATGATGGCGTTGGAGACATCTGGTTTTGGGACTAAAGCCCACTTTGGAGTCCACGAGCATCAAAATGGACGTGGGGGAAAATGTGAAAGAGACGATTATTTCATCCAATCATATCGCTGCTCATCCAACCAAAAAAAACACAGTAACGACCTAAAGAAAGTTATCTCAGTTTACATTTACCTTTAAGAAGGAAACTTCTGTCTTTTTCTTTTCACAAAGCGTAATCTGGAAAAAGGAGAAAGCAAACAAGCCAAGCGTGATCAAGTGTGTTGTTCGTAAGCAGTCGTCGTCAGTTTTTCCGTTCTCGTTTCGTAAGGTCCCTAAATATCTGGCGAATGATTATTCATCACCCAGATATTCACTGAGTCTGAGACAAATAATTGTTTTTTATAATCACCTATTAAGTAATTTTACTCAATCGTTCTAAATTTAATTTTCAACTTCTGAAACTTATTAGGAACTTTCACACTCGTGCACAGTGCGTATATTTCACTGTTTTGGCGGGCCACAGGTCTTACGAATGTTACTGAATCCTGTCGCCCAGACAAAACAGTGGGAAGTCAGAACACCGCAAATCGTCAAAAATTACCGTACAAAGGCAAAAACAATTTTATATCTCGGAAACCATAATATTTGTAAGACGTGTGGCCCGCCCAAACAGTGGGATATACTCACTGCGCACGAGTGTGAATGCCTTATATTGTATCAAGTTATATGTGGCTTTAGACTTTGCTTTGGAGAATATTGTAGAATGTAGCATGATTGTCATGGATTTAGATATGAACATACTTGGAAGCGTTTTGGCAACCAGTGCTTGACGTATTTATTTATTTTATTTACAGGAACTAGACAACTCTGGAAGGCCCGTCAAAAAGGTATAAAGAGTAGTTCTTTTCTTTTGTAGAGTGTTTCTTTCTTTAGTATGAAACATGTTTGACTATGAGGACTTTATAGCCAGTCTATTTAAACAATTACAGACATGTTATGTTAGACTAAATACAGGGTTCGTAAGGGCCCTGGAAATCCTGAAAAACCCTCGAAAATTTTTGAAGCCCTGCAAATCCCTGGAAAAGTCCTGGAAATTTTTTAGTAAGTCTTAGCCCTGGAAAATTTCATAGAATTTTATTGAAAAAACTAGATTCGCAAAATGATTCATTTTTTTTCGTTTCAAGTAACTGCTAAGATTTAGACTTCATTTTTGCATGTCGTTATTATATTAAGTTCAATAAATACGAATTTTCTCGACACTAACTATTCCGGCAAATGTTGTTTGAACAAGTGATTGTGATTATTAATGTCTTCATTCTGGGTTTAAAGAGCAGCGAAAAAGCTCTGGAAAAAAACAAATGAAATCAGCCCTGAAAAACCCTTGATTTTTGAAATTCTGAAAGTGTTTTGTCAACCAATAGTAACTTTGTACATACTAGATTAGACAGCTTAGACAGTCTAGTTAGTGAGATAGCTCTGTAAATTTACTCTGAAAATCCTATGTGAGAGAGTAAACTAAAATATCGTTTACGAATCCTGTTAACTTTAAACTTGTTTTTATAAAAACTATTCTGTGCGTCGGCGAGTAAATACTAGTTATTGATCAACCTAAAAGGAACCTACACTCCAAAATTATTTTCTCATATGACTTTTTAAAACATCAGTTTGGGATTCTAAAAATGTCCTTTTTGAAACGATACATTTATTAATATTTTGCAAAAATGAGTAAGTAACTGAAAATTACTAGTCAATCCCGTGGAAGCCGCCATGTTGCACTGACGTCTGACGTCACAACGTGAAACTGTCATAAGAATCAGCAATCTATTGCCTTCGTTCAATAGAATGAAAAATGTTTTCCTTTTTAAGCAATTTAAAAAAAGCTTTTATTTATTCGAAAACAAAATGCAGTTACTAGGTTGACAGCCGGACCGGTTTTTGATGATGTAATGTCGTAATGTAATGGCTCCAAACAATGGCTCCTGTTCTCAAACGCATTAGCATGCGTTTGAAGGGATATTAATCTCGCTAACAACTTATTTTAATAGTAATGTATTGGTTTATTGCCAGGTTTCTCTGCTGTGTGGCCCCCCTGGACTCGGAAAAACAACTCTGGCGCATGTTATCGCTAAACATGCGGGATATAACGTGGTTGAGATGAATGCAAGGTAATTGACCATTGAAAAAGATGGCGACGTGTGTATTTATAAACAATTCCTAGCGCGTAAACGTCTATATAAATGAAAATAGAGAGAAACCTTCAACTCTAAATTCGAGATACACAGTGTTATTTCTAAAAGAAAGAGTTTCACCAACCGTGGCCTTCACTGAGCCTCTTTAGTGGTGTTAGGTCAGCAAGGCATTGTGGTGTAGTCAGTTCAACTCCTGCAGCATAATTTATTTGCTCAGAAGACTGCACTTATACTCTTTATAACATAGAGGGCAGAATTACTTCGAGCTGATTGGCTAACGACGGGGGATTTTTCTTAATTCAGGGAAAATTATTTAGCGCTGATTGGTCACTGGTATACTTCCGGAAAAATTTCCGAAGATTTTCCGAAAATTTTAAAAAGTCTTAAAATGCCTTAAAAACGTTTTCCGAAGATTTTTGAAAAATTCCGAAGATTTCCGAACGTTTCCCAACTCCTCCGAAGATTTTCGGAATTTTTTTGAAAATCATAATAATGCCTTAGAAACGATTTCAAACCTGTTCCGAAGATTTCCAAATGTTTTCAGAGGTTACAAAGATTTTTTTAGCCTACATCTCTAGCAATTTTCGAAGAAACTTGGGATAAATAAGTCTCGAGGGGCACCGCGGAGAATTAATAATTCTGCCCTCGATGTCACAAACATGTAATCACTTGATTCCTCGTAAATTTTAGGATTATTAGCATTTGCGTTTTCAACTTTTTCCAAATTTCACAAATTTCCACAGTTTCAGCATTGGGTAAGCAATACACCGAGAGACGCAGTATGACGCATAAAGATCCATTATTTCTGCGTTTTTTTAACGTTGTTGGCAACAGATGATTTTTTCTTTTCATAGTTTTCTGAAGGATTAAAAACTGCAAAGTCTAGAAATTTAAAGATATCCTGCCTCAGGTAATTGTAAAAAAAAAACGGTTGAGATGTGGTGCTTGTCCATTTCCACAGCCTTTCGAAAGTTTTTCGGCTTCATTTCCTGAGAGGTGAAGCAAGTAACGCAATATTTTTGTCAAAGTTGCCTTCTTCTTCATCACTACTGTTCGCCGCCATCTTTGTTTTTCCTAATTCGGATTACGTGACCGACCCGAGTAGATGAGGTCTATTGATGTTATTGGGTGAGCAGTAATTTTCCATTCGTACAAACGAACCAAAAGGTGTTGCAATGCCTTAATGTAAATGGAAAACGAATGGTAAGGAACTAACTTCATGGCAAATATACATTTACAGCGTATAATGTGAAGCAGTGATTGATTAAAGGAGAAAAATTGCAAACCATTTTTTTTCTTATTCATTCTGTACTGGTTAAAACCCGAAGATCAGTAAAGTTAGGAAAAAGTTGGCTATCGAACCCGAGTCTCAGCTTGTCATTTAAATAGTTCTTAAATTCTGGCCAATTTGAACCTCGTTATTATAAGAAGTAGCGTGTATTTGCTTAGATAAAGTGTTACCGATAAAGAAAGAAACTTTGCCAAACAAGCGTCAAGACAACAACCAAAACTGGCTTCCCCGTATTTATTTACTGCAGAATATATAGAAAGATATTTGGCTATAGTTGCTTTGTCAGAAATAACTGATAGCAAGTATTACCATTGGGAGAAGGAAAGGAGCAATGCTTGGAATGTTGTTTTTCTTTCCGCATTTACCATTTTACGGTTTCTTTGAATCGTAAGTTTGCTTTGCCAGTTTTCCATAGGTATACATGACAGTGTAGAAATAGTCTAACTTCAGATTCAACTTTTGGCTTCAGTGACGATCGATCTGTGGACGTGTTCAGAAACAAGATTGAGTCAGCCACTCAGATGAAATCCGTACTGGGACAAGATGAAAGACCTAATTGTCTTGTTATTGATGAGATTGATGGAGCTCCCACGGTGAGCAACTTAAAAATCCTTTTACTCTTGGAATGATGAGTGTGGAGTGGAGGAGAGGTTGGCGCAGTGGTAAGATCTCTGCCTCCCAATCCTGAGGTCCCTGGTTCGATCCCCTTTCTTTCCCGCTAAAGTCTTCTCAGATTTCCATCCTTCTGGGATCGTAAAATGAGTTAAATGCACCACTATACTTTATTCTTAACTTATATCCTAATGTTTCCTTTTTAATTGTTGGGAGAAAGTCACAACTCATCTTAGGAAGAGTTTTTTGGTGATCAAAATTTGAGTTCTCAGTTTGTTCAAAAAACTAGTTTAACTTAGTAAACGCCATCATCAGTGTCATGTCATGTAAAGAAAGCTGAGTCGAAAGACACTCACGAGTCTTCTCTGGTTCAGTTGTTCTCAGGTGCCAAATAAACTTCCCGGGACGCTTATTGAGTTTTTTTATTTTTTCTCCACCCCCGGGGCTTAATAGGTTCTAGTACGATCATCATATATCAAGTGCCCAAAATTTCAAGATATAATTTTTTCTGATCAGTGTCAAGTTCGGTGCTCGCCCCAGTTTTTGTTTGGATTACAGCGCGGGCAACAAGAATTTAGAGTGTAGAATTCAAGAAATTTATCCATTTCTTTACTGTTCTCTGTTGTTTTGTTTTAGAATTTTAGAATTTTCTCTCCCTCGATTATTTTGACCCCCTCCGTTTACTGAATTTTTAAGAAATTTCTAACGCCCCGTTTATTTTGATACCCCCCTCGTTTTTTTGGCACCTGAGAGAACGTGAAACCTAGAGCATACTGATTTCGTACTACATGTAAGTTCCATAATAAACATCCTGGCGAAATTGTTTGTTCATAGTCTTTTGTTTTTCAGCCGGCCATCAACGCTTTGTTATCATTAATCAAGCAAAAAGGAGACTCGGGTGAGCGAGACGTGTTCAGCAATACAAAACTGAGTTTTGGCAGTTTTGAGTGTTGAGTAGATAATTAGTTGCAACAGTCCGTGCGTGAGTGGATTATGTTTGAGTACTTTTTTTGTTCTCATCTAGTCTTTCAAATTTAAATCTTTCAGGGTCTAGATGAAAATTTCTTCCTGTAATTCTTGCTGTCCTTTTTTATTGTTAGTGTTTCCTCGGCACTGGTGATTCCCAGAAAGTTCTGGTGTTATCGTGAAATTAAATTTAAAAATAACTGACTATCCTTTGTTGAAGATGGTGGCCCCAAAAAATCGAAGAAGAAAAAGAAAGTTGATCCTCTCTCAAGGCCAATAATATGCATTTGTAACGACCAGTAAGTGATCGATTATAGGACTCATGTAGCTTGTTATCATTCTCACAAGTTGAAGTGTACAAAAAACAAGAAACTGTTCGTGCTTTGGACTACAAAAATCCAGATTACCAAGTTAAAATCCGTTTTAATTTAAAAATACTAATACATTTCGAACAAACGAAGATAGTAATTTATCTTAACTAATATGGGATACAAGTAACACCAAGCCTACGAAATGCCGAAGATGCCGGCGCCAAGATTAGTGAAACAGTTTGGTTCAAATTAAATAAAAGATGGGACAAACCCATGCAGAGGAGGAAGTTGTCGACATCCAGGAATCTGACATTGTATTAAAGGAACATAAACCAACTTTGTAAAACTGCTATTATGCCTCAGCAATCCCTGTGGAACAAAGGGCCACGAAATTAGGTCAAAATTAAGCAAATTTTAAAACTTTGGAAATTTATTATTTTAATTATTAAAATTTATTATTATATTTACTTTTAAAATAAAAATTTTTAAAACTGATTCTTTTTGGACGATTAAACTTTCGGGCGTTTTTTGTCCGAAAATTCAAGAGTCCGAATACTTAGTGTGGCTGGTGTCATTGAGTTGCTGGATATGCATGGAGTCTGTACCACGAGTTGATATCTGGACTAGCCATAAAAATGTTCTGCTTTCTTGCAATTTATGTTTATAAATCCCTATTGTCGGATTAAAAGCCGCTTATGTTCTTCCTACAAGAATGTCAGGAACTATTATATTACAAACAATATTTTTCTCCTCCAGGCTCTAGTGATTAAATATTGACTAAAGTTCTAATCGCTTTGCATGAAAAATTCGCTACAGCATTGTCGTTATTGATCGTTATATCATGGTAATGACAACAACAAAACTTTATTTAGTACCTTTTTATATGAGTTACAAGAATAAAATTTAGTAAGATATACAGGGTCAAGTGGTCATCCATAATATCCATAAGGGCTTGTCAAGATAGATGGCCATTAAGTAAATATTGAATGTTGTACATTTTGTAGAGCTCAAAATTATACGTCCGCCATCTTGCTCGACAGCTGACCTTGTAGTAGTAAACTAAAAGTGAAAAACACTGTTTTTGTAACCTCGCAGGTTCGTTCCGTCATTGAGACCACTACGACAATGTGCACTGGTCACAGTATTCCCCACTACTGTCCCTGGACGGCTTGCCAGTCGCCTTTTGGAGGTTGGTTTCATGACTCTGACTCAAGTAATGGTCCGTGTAAGAATATAGGCAACCTCCCATTGTTCTGCAACTTTGCCCACACCAGAGTGTTTAAATTTTAATACTGAGAATACATCAATCAGTGTACAACATAAGTAAAGAGTAAAAAGCAGTGAAACTCTATTTAAAGCAATGTTTCTTAACAATTTAGCCAATCATAGAACTCCAAAACAAAAGCAAAGAAAACATTTTCACTTTCAATGTTCCTCATATGGAATTTTTCTTATATTTAAAAACAGAAACCGATGTTTCAAGTAGAAAGACTTGAGTGAGTGAACTGGAAAGAAATACGTCAGCTTACTTATGAAGATATGGTTCATTTATTAAGTTTAGCCAATCAGATCAACAGTTTACTGTGACAATATTGCAGTTAGCACCTTTCAGCATTCCAAGGCTATTTGACGTGCCAAGTTCTTACTCGGATCGTTACTTAATACCTTCTGTTACCTACCGCAAAAATTTGTGTATGATACTTCTCAGTTCGATAGTTTTTCACAAAATAACATTTAAAAGAATTTTCCTAACGCACTACGCCAATACGACAACAAAATAACATTTCAAACTCGTATCCCGGATGTAGTTTGGTACGAAATCTACGAGTGGCGTATTTTACAGTAAATCACTCGTATCTATACAGGGCAATCAACTTTTCCTTTTTCTCACTTGTCCGTGTCCATGGGACAAGTGAGATTTGAGTTCCACTTGTCCGAAGGAAATTTCACTTGCCCCATATATTGCTTAAGAAATATGTTCCTTCTTAGAATTTGCATATAGTAAAGCCATAAACATTAGAAATTACAAATATCTCCTATCGTTGAAGAAGATCATACATTTTTATTCTAGTAACAGAACTGATTCAAATGTTTCAGAACAAATCACAACACGGCATGTGATTTCAAAATTTAATAAGAGGCTTCTATGATGATGGAATATCGAAAAAGTTGTGAATACAGTGTATGGGTATTCAGTTTATAGGAAATGCGAGTTGATTTAAATCGTCATTCGGTTAAGCGTTTGCCGAGTAAAGCACGACATAATTTACAGACAAAGAAGTGCATGTTCACGCACCGTGAAGTGTTGTCTCATAATTGGATGTTTCACTTCTGTTCTATTCTTGAAAACCTTGCAAGGTTTGTTAAACTCGAGTATTATCAAAAGAAAAACATCTTGATTTCAAATTCTTGATCTTAATAAAAGAATCGAAAGCTATACTGTGCATATTATTAGTTAAATTCAAACTGATTAATTCGAACTCGCCGCTGCATTTCGCAAAAGCTTGTGTTCTGCTAGAAGGAATCGAGTTGCTTACCAAGTCGCTGCAATGTTTTCCAAGGTTGTCCTGTTCTGAATTTCGAACTCGGTGTCCTCAGGCGAACGCATCAAGATTTTTAAATAAAAAAAACGAACGCATGCAGAAAACAAAAATAGAAGCGTGGTCAAGACTCGTTAAATCATGCACGTGCCACATTTACGTCGTGTGTGTGCATGAACCGTGATAAGTTCTTTCAACTAGCACGTACGCGAGAGAAGTGAAATGTGAAATATATTTTACAGAAGTCTGAAGATAGAAAATAAACGCACTGCGATTGCTACTTTGAATGGCAGAATTCTGCTTGTCCATGCGAACAAGTGCTTTTGCTTAGTTACTCGTCCACAAGCTGAACTAACTCGTGTCAGACGACCAGACGACCGAAAGTTGATTGCCCTGCTATATAATAAAGGGTGCTTCGTGAAGTTTCCGTTGTTTGTTTCTTAGGTAAGCAAGAAAGAGCAGGTGAAGACTGACATGTCGACTCTTCTGTCGCTATGTGAAAAGGCCGACTGTGACATCCGCTCGTGCCTTAACACGCTACAGGTAACTATCGTTATAGTGTGTGAAGAAAGTGAAAAGAATTACAGAAAATGAATGGCGTTTAGCCACGAAGATGCGTTAGTCAACTGAAATATAAACCAAACCATATTTTTTTAAAACCGTCAGCCAATTCATCTCTAGGATGTAAAAGGCGGGAAAATTTCGCGACAACTTGTAAATTCCAAAGTATAATTTTGTATCACGATATACTACAACGGAAATTCAGCATAAACGAAAGGCTATTAAAACATTAGTTGAAACAGCTAAGGATTAAAAGAATATAGCAATGGTTTTAGAAACACTTAAAACATCAACCGTCATCCAGAATGGCGTTTGTTTATTACACTTTACTCCGATTGTTTATTAAAATAGTTTTTAAGGAGGCGGCATGGCTCAGTGGTTAGGGTGCTGGGTTAGACCACTGACAGGATTTGGCTTCAGTGGTTGCAGAGACGGCAAATCCACCGCATTTGTAAATAGCCAACTGGTCTGCCTCCAACCGGTTGGGTTTCTTAACTTTAGTCGCGTTTGTTTAGGGTTTACTGATATTCATTTGGTGCTCTGCCCTGTGTCTCAACCTCTGACACTGTGGCAAAACTGATTGAACTATAAAATTAGATTAAATGCCGTTATGATTGCGACATTATAGGTGTCATTGTAAAGGTAATGCAAAGTGGCGCATTAAGAAAGCTTCTTTTCCATATGATGAATGCTCAAGGTCAATGGAAGCATACATAGGCGCCTGAGGCAGCCACTTCAAAGCGGTTCATGTATGCTAATACTCATTTTACCAACCCCGGAAGGATAGAAAGCTGAGTGGCTTTTAGTGGGAAAGAAGGTCGCCCAAATATTCAACCCTCGACCCAAGGTTCCCATGTTCACCTACCATATTTACTGTTCTTCTGCTAATTTCACACATTTCTTTCAGTTTGTGCACAAGCGCCATGGCGGTCAAGTGAGCCTGCAACATGTACAATCAGCGGATGTTGGACAGAAAGATGCTCACAAGAATCTATTCAGTATTTGGCAAGAAATTTTCCAGCTACCCAAGCCAAAAAGGCGAAGATTTGCTGTCCAAGTGAACGAGCAGCCGGGTGAAGACAATAGAGGCCTTCTGCCACTCGCAGATATTGATAGTCAACACATGACGGCAGTTCCACCATCATCCAGGATGTCAGCAATGGCGGGCCGCTTTCACAACACCCTGCACTCTGCTGTGTCTAATGGCCAGTACGACAAGGTCGCACAAGGTTGGTTTGTTTATCCATTCATTCATATCTAATAATCCTTAAAGTCGTCATAGACTATACAGGATGCTTAAGAAGCGTTACAATACAATCACACATAAACGTGAACACAAAGTTAAGAATCTCATCTGGCTGAAGGCAGAACAGTTGGCTCTTTACAAGCATTATGGATTTGACATTAGGATCACCGAAGCAAAATCCTCTCAGTTGTCAGGGTGGGATTTGAACCCAGGATAACCGCATGCAAATCCAACTCCCCAACCACTGAGCCATGCTGCATCCCTTGAACTCCTCCTGTTCGAACTTGCTCTATGCTGTATCACAAAACATGAAGTGAAACTTTGAAAAGAATTTTTTTTTTTTAAATTGATCTTTCAAACATTAAAGTTCATCACCACGTGGACTGCGTTTTGGGAGAGGAAAAAAATTAGATGGTATCATGGTTTTCGTAGTAACTAATGAAGTTTTAGTAACAAAGACAAGATTAACAATGTTTGGTACATATTTCACAAAACAGTCAAATTCAGTACTCTTTAGAAATTCATTTGAGATTGGCTCAGCGTCAAGCGTCTTATTTTGCTTGTCTGCTTTATTAATCAAAGGTCAAGCAGCTTTAACTGTAACGCACAAAAATTTTGCTTATATCAATTAAGAATGGAAAACATTTAGCTTGCAACCTATACTTTTTTGCGTTTTACCAAAAACCACATAAAAACTACAGAACTCTCAAAAACAAGTGTTCTCACAAAAAGACTTTTAAAAGTATCTTTGAAAAAGGTACCGCCGACAAATATAGACTGTCGGTGCATCTGCAGAGCTGTAGTCTCGAACTGAAGTCAAATATTCACAAACTCCAGCGTGGAAGAATTTTAAAACGAAACAATACACTGAGTTTGAATAACAGCTTTTCTCGCTGGAATTTGTGAATATTTACTTCAGTTCGAGGCGAGGCCTGAGAACGTGCGCCAACGGTCTACTTTCATCAGCGGTATCTTAAACACGAAAGAGGACTATTCTGGCTTTTACCCTATTAAATTGGAGGAGCGGACCTGAGAACGAGATTGACTTTAAAGCTCAATTAAACCAAATTCATTTGGCGACTTGCGGAATGAAACAATGTCAGTGTCACTAGGTTTGACGATTTGAAAACAAATGAAACCCAGTGTTTTTTTTAAAGCTAAAAGGAGGCAATCAAATCCTTGCAAAGCTGAAATACAATAGTTTTGGGCACGTTAATTTTTTCCATCAGCGCTGCAGTTGTAATGAGATGTTGCCTCTTCTTAAACTTAAGACACTTTTAACTCTAGCCATGTTATCAACATTTTCTTTTCCCTACATAACACATGGAAGTTTAAGGTGCATTCTGTTGAATACAAAAAAGATTTTGCGTTATGCGTTCTGAAATCCAAAAATTGGATCATGAATTTGTTGAATCCACACCCAGTAACCTTGTTCACCTAAGATAGTAGTACATTTTCCCGTGTGATTATTTGTTGGCTCTCGTTCACAGGTCTTTTTGAGAACTATCTCCAGGTTAAATTCAAGGACCCAAGCATGCAGCTGGTAATGTAAAAACTAACAGTTTAATAATAGCTATACGAAGGGCCGTGTGAAAATCGGTTTGTTAACGCTTAACTTAAGGGGGAGGGGGAAGGGGTCTCTTTGGTATGGGTAGACGATAAGAAAAAAACGTTTTGAACAAGAAAAAAAATGGATAAAATGTGTGTGCTCAAGATATAAAGCTGTTTAAAGTAGTTATTTTATTGCAGATACAACAGCCAAGCAAGGCGTCAAAGCATACCGTCAAAACAAAGATGGCGGAATGCTTTGCGTTTGTATGTGTATGCTGTATTATTCAGTGTTTGTTCAGTGTTGCAAGGATATATGAAAGAAAAACGTTTTAATGGATAATCTTCAAATATAATGTTTCAAGCATTTGATGGAAAACAGTAAGAGAGTCCACAAAACTATGTTTATACATTTCATTTTTACTTTTATCGAACATGATTCCCACAGGATTCTATTCTTCGAGATTGATGTTAAAAATAGATGGGGTTTGTCTAATGCGTTTATAGTTCGTATATTTATTAAATAGAACGAGAATATGGAGCGGATGGTTAAGGAGGGGGGGAGTGGGCGACCATTTGTCGTTAAGCGTTACCAAATTGATTTTCCGACGCCAGTCCCCTACATTGCTTACGTTCCCTTCAGCTACAAATATAACCCTCGATGAAAAGAGTTAGTTTTGTACCGTTTGGCCCGTTTCAAACGACGAACTAACGTCGCGATTACGTTGCGTCAAACTCGACTGAAGTGCGGCTATAGTACGAAGTTTGAAACTGAACGTTGAGCCAGAGTCGTGTAGCAACCATCTTTGCGTGATCGTGGTATTTTTCTATTTGAAGAATTTTCGAACAATCCATCATAAACACAATTCCTTCTGCTTCCGTAGTTTTTGGCCTTTTGAGTTTGCAGAAGTTTATTTTAGGTCAGTTTTTAAATTCTACTGAACAGGTTGGAGTTGTTGTAAGCTGTTTGAAAATATGGTTAACAATGAAACGAGAACAAAATACCACAAAGAGAATAATACATGTAGGATCTGAAGGGATTGAATGAGAATCTAATGGAAGAAGAAATGATAGTCACCGAAGTTTCTTTCAAGAAAAGCTGTGAAACCACCCTCTGAAGCCAACTGTAGTCAGCAATGACAATGGAACGTGTTACGAGTAGCGCGAACAAATTACGAGTAAGCGTGCTGGAGTTGTTCTTCATTTACCAAGCCATAGCTTTTTCCACATGTATTAAAAGGAGCATTGCAAACTTGCTCTGTGTCTGGTAACACAAAACAGACCGTCAAACGCTTGGTTGACATTTTTGTCATAAACGACAGCGTAGTTTAGAATCATATTTTCACGTATTGCCGGGATCGAGAATTAGCTATGGTCTTCGACAACCTTTTTTCTTTACCTGCCCATGTGGTGACAACAAACGAAACCTGTTTGTATTAACGGATTACACAAAGTTTTCTGTTTTGTTTCGGAGTGCTTAAATGCTTTGTTGTTTAGAGTTGAGGCTCTTGATAAATGATGTTGATAGAACGCACTATGATAACAAAGTTTTATTTTGTGAAGTACCTTCACCATATTCAGATGGTTTGTAAATTTATTGCAATCTCTGCCTATGCGCAAGGCATGTCGGGTCCTTCTGGATATTCCGTGGCATTTCTCATGCGAAATGGAGAAGCAGTAAAAGAAAACCCTTATAGAACAAGGTTTAAGACCCTAACGTCTGTGCTTTTCTGTCGTTCAGATCGTTACAGGAACAGAATGGTTAGAGTTCTCAGATTTCATACAAGAGGCCGTCAACCATCATCAAAGCTTCATGCTGCAGAAATTCAGTCCGTTTTTATCCGTAGCCTTTCACATTATGTTTGCTTCTGCGTCACACACTAAACTGAGCTATCCCAGCAGTCAGTACGAGGTGAGTAGCAAGTCATACCCGGGGCCTGGTTTTGAGGAATACTTTTTGAGCGGTGAAATTATCACTAATCTACGATTACGTAAAAGACGGTCTCCTGTACATTTACCCATAATACCTGGCGCATAAACCTCTAAAATTGCCCATAAAAACGCAAGAGAGCATCTGAAAACCTCAAATTTGACACACACAGTGTTGTTAGTACAAGGAAGAGTTTCACCAACTTTTACCTTCCTCGAGTTTCTATTAGCGGTGTGAGGTTCGCAGTGCCATTTGGTAGAACGTACGGCCGCCATCTTTCTTGGAGTGGTCAGTGGGGAACCATTGTGTCTTGCGTTTTAGGCTGTCCACATATTTCAACATAAGTGTGTTTTTCCAGTGGGGTATGTAATTCACTGACATTAAAATGCATTCCCGGGTCTAGAAAAGCCTTAAAACCCGCACTGAAGTTCATAATTGAGGATTTTTGCGTTTCTTCAAAACATATGATTAAAAAATAGAAAAAAAATGTGTCAGCCCAATTTTCAATGGTCGTTTGAAGAGAAGCTCGAAAGGAAGGGAGAGGGGATGAGAGGGAAGAAGACCTCGAGCAAGAGTGGGACCGAGTTTGCCACTGACCCATTGCAATGACGAACGTAACGTTTTTAGATACCTGCATGGTAGTTTTATTCGGATAACAAGTCTTAGAAAGCGATTAATTTAGTTTTTTTTTTTCAAACCTACTAACTTGCTGGTGGTTATTTTTCTTACTTTAACATCTTCACATTTAATATTAAGTAGTTTATAGGCAACATTGTTAAGCCGTTTAAAAAGAAATGGCAAGGCAAGGGAACCTCGGGTGGGGAGTTCGTTGCTATCCATAACTGCACCAAAGATGGCGACTTTTACATTTACCCACAATTCCTTGCGCATAAACGTCTAAAATTGACCATAAAAATGGAAGAGTTGTACCAACTGTTACCTTCCCCGAGCTTCTTTTAGCGGTTCAAGGTTCGCAATGCATTGTAGTAAAATGTAGACCCGCCATCTTTTTCGGAATGGTCGTGGGCTATTGGCTTAATGCATCGGCGTAGTTCCCTCCTACATTGAAGAGAACCTAGCCCCAAAGGATAGACAAAGGAATTAAATAATCAGATTTATTGTATGCGAAGCTTAAACTATCCCTTTCTATTTTAGAGTCCCTATAATTGATAACTCGTATCATTAGTTGACTCTATGTTTCTGCTTCAGTGCCACCTACGACAGACAAAAACTATGAATTTAATGAACTCAGTTTTGTCTGAGTCTGCGCCGTGTGTGAGAAGGAATCTCAACATGCGAGTGTTTTTTCTGGAGTTGTTTCCTCTTCTTCTGGAGATCATAACACCAAACTTGAGACCGGTAAGAGCTTATGTCCCCTATGCTTATTATAAATTATAATAGTAATTCATCTAGTTGTAGTTGTAGTTAACGATGCAAGTGTACAGTAGTTGTGAATGTAATTGTAGTTTTAGTTGTAGGTGAGATGCAAGTGTAGTTGTGGATGAAGTTGTTAGATTTAATCTAGTTGTATTTGTAATTCTAACTCCAGTATCAGAAATATAAAACGAGTGTGCGCACTCTGTTCAGTTATAGAAACACGCGTGAACTTTTTAGTTCACGAAAGAAGTGCTCAGAGTAAAACGAGCCACAGGCGAGTTTTTCTCTCACATCTTGAGTGAACTAAAAAACTCAGATGTTTCTGTCAATGAACAACAGAGCAAGTAAGCGAGTTTTATATTTCTTTTATAAAATAAGCCCCACAAATAGTCGATAAATCCCCGCCATGACGTATGCAGATGCTCTCTATTCATATTTAGAGTGCATCACCACAGCCAATCAAAATGCGCGTTATATCTCCTTTATTTTATTATTTTTATTGTAATTTTAGAGATGAAGTTGTAATTGTAGCAATAATTATGATTACCGTTGTAGATGTATGTAGTAGTTAACTGTTCTAGCTGTAGTTATATTACCAGTTGTAGTTGTATTTAGTTATTTTTATAGTTGTAGTTGCAGTTGTAGAGTATAGATGTATTTTTTATATAACTATAGTAACTAACCATATTGATGATATTAAAATAGTATTAAGTGATAGTTTGGAGGGAGCCATAATGTGTGATATTTCCTGGCCCTCGAACTGCTCTGTGGCACCAATCGAAAAATTATACATTACTAAACGAAACTCTATTTTTCAACTTAGGTAAACACTCAATTGTTTAGTGTACGCGAGAAGCAACAGTTGGCCGAATTGATAGATACAATGATCCGGTACAACTTGACTTATCATCAGGAGAGGAACTTTGATGGCCAATATACATATATACTAGACCCGTGAGTACCCGCCTCGTCACATTTGCATCATTTTTACCAAGGATGGATAATTGACCATTCCAAAAAAGATGACCAGAACTTTTACCCACAATCCCTAGCGGATAAACGTCTAAAATTGCCCAGAAAAACGCAGAGAAACCTTTACCTCAAATTCGACGTACACAGTGTTGTTAGTACAAAGAAGAGTTTCATCAACTATGGCCTTCTCTGATCCTCTTTTAGCGGTGTTAGGTTCGCAAGGGATTGTGGTAAAATGTACAGCCGCCATCTTTTTCGGAAGTCAATTATTGCTTTAGAATTGGACACGCATAAAACGGAGTATTAGCAGAGGACTAAAAAGACTCTTTCTACTTCAAAAATCCCTCTAGAGCCCTTCTAACCCTATTCGAAAAATTTTAAACTTGTGTTAACTTTTAGACATTCCTTACTTCGGCTATTATTAGTCAAGGTGAACCTCAAAGTAGACTGCTATTAAACGGATCCTGCACTCCAAAACTAGTTTTTATATGTTTAAAACATCAATTTTGGATTCCGAAAATGTTCTGTCTTATGCAATTTTTTATTGATATTCTGCAAACATCATGAAATGACAGCAGTATTCAATCACATGGAGGCCGCCATGTTGCACTTACGTCTGACGTCACAACGTCAAACTGTCAAAAGGATCAGCTCTATTGCCTTGTTCGGACTATTTTATTGCTTGCATTTATCGTAAAATTATCCAGTAGAATAAAAAGCGTTTTACTTTTTAAGCAACTTAATTAAGAGCTTACATTTCTTCAATAAACAAACTATTTATTGTGATGTCACGGATTAGATCACGAACGCAAAGATGGCGGATCACGTAGCGTTCACCTTGCATGTTTTGTAAACTATCTTTAACGTTACGGCGATGAGGCGCCCTAAAAATTACCTTTTCTGGAATCCTAGGCAGATGGTCGTAAAGATAAAAGAAAATAATTTTGTAGTGCAGATTCCTTTTAATCGGCTGGGTGTGACTGGCATGTTTTAAGTCGTAACATAACCTGTTTCTAAAAATGTGCAGTTTTGACAAAAATACTGGCTAAGGTCAAACAGATTGGACTGGCAAGATTGTCTTTTTTGGTCACGCAAAGAGTGGGGCGAGGATTTTGGCATTTTTTTGCCCTTGCCCTAATTTTTGTGCGGCTAAAACAAAGGATCTCGCCAAAACCCAATGGAAACGCTCGCTATGTAGGCTAAGATAACTAAGGCCTAAAGCAATTAGACCCCAAAACTACATCCCCTTGCAAGAAGCATAAAGGTCGTCTGTCAGCATTAGTAGAGACCCTAAGCAACGAAGAGGGTAACGCCGACGACGATGGCAGATAACAATAGTGAATGCAACAGTTGCACGTTGGAATGCACTGTACTAGTCACCTGCACGCCTTTGTCTTCAAAATTAATACAAGAAAAGTTTAAGATTTTATGACTACGAGAATGACCTACAGAAAGTTTTGTCAATCTTCCTTTACCTTTAAGAAAAACGCTTTCATCTTTTACTGTTCACCAAGCGTAATTCGGGCGAAAGAGAAAGCAAACTGGTCATACGTTATCGAAAAGGGCGAGCAAGTAGTGTGTTTTTGTAATCAGTTGTTGTCGATGTTGCCGTCTTCGTTGCAAGTAGCTGTTGCATTTATCGACAAACACAGTTTGAACACCTATTTCGTTTCACTTACAGAAACGTAGAAGAGGCCGTGAAATTCCCTGGTCTTCCTCAGCACAAGCAGCTAACGTATGCCACAAAACAGTTGATCGCACGGGAGGTGAGATGTTTTGGCACGGTACTTAAGGATTGAGTGGTCATCAGGTAGAAGTGCCTGTACCATTACGACTTCATCCCGATTGAAAATGGGTTTAGGTGTAATTGTCGGAGCCTCAAGCCCTAATAATCGAGGGCATAAAATGAGTACGATTCTGAATGGCTCTTAGCATTTTGATTATGCAACTTCTCTAGCAACGCGTTCTTTCGTTGACAATTTGAAGCTGCTCGCTAATAATCGGGTTATCAAGTATTTTCCTTTTTTTTGCCCATAAAATGTCGAAACAATTTATCAATATGGTATTTGGAGTACCTGCAAAGTAATTAGTAAGCAAGAAAACAGTCCCATCGTAGACGACTCTAGTGCTTATCTTGATACTGGTTTCTGATAGACCCCCTTATTACGTCATTCCCGGAAATGCGCAATTCCATCTGGTTCTTGTAGTTAAACCTGTGAACGTTTGTTTATGTTTTCTGCGGCGATCACACAGCATTCTGTCATCAGTGTTCACTATTCGGTATGCTTGAAGTTTAACAAAGTTGTGTATGTATGGAAAATCTCGTCAAAACCTAAAGAAAAGCACATCCCTAGTTTTTTTACAACTCTTTTCTGGGAACCAGTGCCGAGGGCAAGAGTTTTGAAAAACTTTGCTTTTCTGTAGCTTTTGATGTGTTTTCCATGATTTTGTTGCTGTATGACCGCCCTAGAAAACAAACAAAAATTCGCGGATCACTGATGGATTTCACGTAGTTTTCTTGTGCCTGTGCGTAAGAACATCACCGGGACATTTTGATACTGTTTCGCCTGCAAAACACTAATGCGACGTTGCTTTGAAGACGTGCAAAGGCACTGGATGAAAGTCTTTTTGATATACCAAAACCTCGACTCGGTGAAGCTCCGATGTAAAGTTATTGTATTAAGATCTTATCCAAAAATGTTAAGTGTTGCAAATTCTGACAAATATAGAAAACTTTATGTTTTTTTAATCGGATAAAAATTAATGCCTGGTGCAGTAAGCGGATATAAAACTTATTAATGAGGAGGATTTATTTGCACATATAAACATAATAATAATACAATTACCAACAGCCTTTGCTTTCCTTAGATTCAACTGGAAAAGATGAGACGAGCGGAAGAGGCAATGAAAGATCATTTTCAGTAAGTAGGCCAATCTCTCATTTGTCTCACAGTAAACCAAAAACATAGAAATTGACTCGAGAGTATCATTTGTTGTTCACATATCTGTCTCTGCTCCCACCCCATGTAGCGAAGAAAACTCTCGACCGATCAAGAATAAACCAGTGGTTGTGTTAAAACTCGATGTGAGCGAGCCCAAGGCCAAAAGAGATAAGGTAATGCCACAATCTTTGTATACATTTTTGGCCCATGAACTAGGATAGGTTCTGCTTTTGACTGGTTTCAGCTTTGTTGAAATACGAGGTGCATTGAAAAGCCCTAAAGGGAGGCAAGTGTAATGGTAAAGAGTTCAATTACATACAAACTTAAAATATTTCTGGTGCTCGGGGGCTAATAGAGATTATAAAATTTTCAACCTCGAATATTGCGTTTCTCGTGTTCTGACCGGTTGACTCAATTTCCGTTATCAGCTCATTTACCGAATCGACCATATATGGAAACTGAGTGTGTATTGCAAAGCTGACATATAGTTTCTGAATAAATTTTAGCTGTCATTTTCAAGTATCGACAGGTTTGAAAAACTCAAGAAATTTAATGAAACAATTGTTCCTTTCACGCTATTGGCTATTACAAACCAATGTCGGTGGCAGTGGCCTAGCCCTTAGCGGTCGCGATTTCAAGCCCTGGTCAGACCACTGTTATGTTTTCTTGAACAAGACACTACTCAAATTGTTTAAGGCGACTAAATGTGTATCAGCTTCTTCTGGAGGCTAACCTGCGATGCAAGAGCTGTTTTTGCTAAATCCCGAATGAGCGATGCATAAGCGAGTGAGGGATTTTGCACAAACACCGAGTGAATAAATCCCGTACCAAGCACTTTCAGTTGTGAGCTGTATATTTTTTGTCTGACCAGAACTTTCATTGAGGAAAGACGGACTTACATTGGCCTATGTCTAGTCAACAATAACGAACACACGCATTTGATTACGAGATTCACTTCAAATGACATTTTAAAGTGCTGTTACAAAAATACAAAACATTTTATCATAATAGAATTCCGTACACAAGCCTTTAAATTAATTTTGTACTTGACAATATGAGCAAACACAGGTAAATACATTACGACCAAAGTTTTGATATTGACATCACATTCTTGAAATTAAAACTTTCAAAAGGCTACTACTTAGAAAGCTTGAAATACGTCTTTATCTCCAAAAACTAAAGGACTTTGAAAAGTTTGCGTCATGCCTTTCGTCATCCTAGCTTCTTTCTCAACTTGATGAGAAATCTATGGATCTACTCGTCCAGTGCTTTCACTTCGATATTTTCAATCTCTGTTTGTCATTCCCCTCCAGAAATCTTTGTAGCAATCAGTACATCCTTTGGTTCTCGCAAATAAAATGTTCTTAATTTCATGTTGTTATGTACGTATTTATCTATAGAACATTTAACAGCCACAAATTTTCAATTTAGTTATTGTTCGACTTAGTGGCAACTATATTTTCTTACCTGAGTGAAAACCGGAGTTGGCGCCAGTTTTTGAACGTTGCTGATTGGTTATACTTTGAAAATATAGCGTACTGATTTCTACAAGCTTAACGCAATGAAATTCTTGTGTTGCATATGATAAAATGCCTTAGTATTTACCACACAAGTTTAAACTTGTGTGGTATAAACTAAAAAAATATTCACTCTTCACTTTTCTTTATAAAGCCTGTGGTCGACTTTTTTGGAAGAGAAGTGAAACCGAAAGCCAACAATGGCCACACTGAGGGTAAGTTTACATTGTCCTCCACTTCGACTTGTGCAAATCTATCCGTAATCGTCCACTCCGAAAAATATGGTGGCTGTACAGTTTACCACAATGCATTGCGAACCTTACACCGCTCAAAAAAACTCAGGGAAGGTGACAACTGATACTGTTCCTTGTACAAACAACACTGTTGTATGTCAATTTTGGGGTTTACAGATTCTCTCTATGCGTTTTTATGGCCAATTTTAGACGTTAATGCGCTAAAAATTATGGTTAAATAAACAATTGCCATCCATTGCGTAATCATGGTATATAGAGCCTTGTTCTCTTGATCAGTGCTTGTGTCGTGATATAAGTGGCAAATATTACTCGTGCAACGTACTCGTTGCATTACTTTAATAAAAGAATTTTGTCCCCTCTCAACTCACTTCTTCAAATACAATATAAATAATATGCAATATAAATATATAATATAATATAATATAAAATAATGTTTCCTATACAAATACTTTAAAGATTTTAAAATGGTAGCGACTTTTTTTTTACTTTGGAACCAAGACTGTTTTTATTGTGTAGTAGGGTTATCAAGTTAAATGTTTAGTTGGAAGTTGCTGCGCAACTTAATTGAGAAATTCTTGAGAAAGTGCTTTTGTTGAAGCAATTAAAGAATTGAACATTTTCGTGCTGTGATGAAGACATCTAAAATCCGTCTACTGAATCTCATTTTACCAAACTTAACCGGAGATTTTTTTATATACCTTTTTTAGAACAAAATGGTTTAATACGTAAAGGAAATTTGAGATGTGTTCATCAATACGTGAAAAGTAATGGGAAAAGATTATTAGAAAACAGTTACTTATGAATCACTCGGTGATGTCTTTTACTTAATAATTTTTCAAAACAATTTCTGGCTCTGTCCAAGGAAACACCTTCTCTTCTGGAAATATCAGTTTTCCTTTTTTTCTTTGTAGAACAAAACCAAGCTAAGCAAGAGGGACGATCTCTCAAGTCGCTGATTTGGTTTAAATTCAACGAGGGATTTTCGAATGCTGTTAGAAAGAACGTCAAAATACAGGCGTTTCTTTAACTTTATCTACCCGTCATAATTAAAAACCAAACCCAGTGCAAGGTTTTTCATGTACCCATGACAATTTGCTGTAAAGACACAACATTTTCTGAAGTTTTGTGTCACAAATGCCAATTAAATACAGATGGACTTGAAAAAAATAAAATAGAATTTATTTTTGATTTTGAAGCGCAAGTTTGTTTTGTTCCAATTCTATTGACCAAACAAGTTCATTGTCTCGAGCTGAATTGCAGGCATTCTTGTGGCCCTGAATATCCCGCTAAAAACCCCTAGCTATTTCTTCTTTTATGGCAAATTTTTAGTTTTTCCCTACAAATCCGAATTTTTGAAATTGAATCTGTATCAGGGATTTATATGTGGGCTATTTCTAAAGATTATCCTTCAATTTGTCTCACTCTACGGATTCTACCTCCTTTAGCATGGTCACTACTTTTAAGGGCTCTATGAACGAACTGCCCAACTTAGTTTTACTGCAAACTGGATAATGAATAAAATTAAAAATTCGATGAATGCCTGATTGATGTGCAAGAGACACGCCCACTTCCCGTGACAAACCATTGATGTTTTTTTGTACACGAGCTAATAATAAACTATTACGCAATAAAACGCTTTCGATGGATGACGGAGTTCTTCCTTCACGGTCAGAATTCATCTGCCGCAATCATAACGCACTGTACATTTTGCGTTTGAAATGAATCTTGGAACTATAAATCACTCCGAGTTAAAGGGATTAGAAAAGCGTTCTCTCTTTTCAGTCGAATGCAATTAGAACACATTAACTATTACATCTGTTTCTTATTTTAATTACTCAATAACAGCTTACCTTTAGTTTTAATTGCACAATTTCTATACAAAAAAATATACAAAAACAAGACAAGATAAACAAAAAGTGATATCGTGGTATCCCTAGTCAACGAAGAGTTTCAGGGTAACCACTGCTTGACCTTACTAGTTTGGAACGCTAGTCGTGGAATTTACGAACCTCTGTACTAATGAATCATCAATACATCATTTTACTAACGCAAATTTTACTCGTTTCAGTCCTTTGTTGGGGCAGACTAACATTGCTCGGCTACATTTTGTCTCAACAAACTTTGGAGTTCTTACCCCAACAAAGGACAGGAACGAGTACAAATTTGCATAAGGAAAATGTTTTTTTGTGTTTGAACGTGTGAATTGTCTATAGACAATAACGGTCTACCTTTACAAACGTGCAGGGGGCGAGTTTGTTGTCTATTAGCCAAGAGACTATTCAAAACTCAGCTTAGGTTGCGCACTCACAAACAAGATGAACCCAGAGAAAAAGGTTTACAAGTACAAGAAAAAAACAGGACCACTTATCGTGAGAAACCATAATGCTAAAGAACAGATTTCTTTCTGCGGTGGTCTTTCTAATCATCAGATGGCCTTTGGTGGTCATTTGGCTAAAACAAGCAACTTTATTTTTAAAGCCAAATGAAATGAAGATAAAGAGAAGCCCTTTAGGTTGGCACATTACAGAGATTCTTCAAAATTCATTTTTGTTTTGTTTCGTAAATCTGCAGCAGAAAGCGGTTCAAAAGCGGGTTAATTTTAGCACAGGGTTAAGGATAAATTGAAACAGCTACATCTTTACAATGAAAGGTTTGCTTGCTTATAAAAACAATATAAACATGTTAATCACAAATTTCTAAGCAAAGTTTGTTAACGGATCGTAACAGACACGAGCATAGATAAGAAACTTAACGCTGGGGTAAGGGCTAATCAACCTTTGAACGACTGGGCCCGGGATGGGGGGAGGGGAGGTTTCCGTTTCACGCTCGTAAAATGACAGGAAATAAACCAGCTGATCCACTTGAACCAAGAACTAACAAAAATTTCAAAAAATAGACACATTTAATATACAGGTGTTATACGCTCCGAGAGGAAAGTTAAACTACTATCGTTGGAAGGCACTAAATCACCTTTCCTTTACAGGCTCTTAAAGAGAATTAAAGTTAATGCTAGAAATCAACGAATTTATACGAAGTGACAAAACATTAGTCAAGACGGCCTATTCCTTTTTTATATATCTTAGTGCTGGGATTTATCCTTATCTGCGACAACTTCCAAAATCTTGGGTTGGAACAAGCCATTTATTGTCTTACAAACGTCTTCCCCCTGAAATCAAAAGAAAAACATTCGTGTATATGTTAGTTTGTAAGTCTCAGGAATATTTTCTACTCTGTCGGAATTTAAAGAAGTTCGTGTTACCAGTAAATGAAAGTTTTCAAGTTTGAAAATTAACAGAATCTATTTTTTCAAGACAAGTACAACAGGGCCCGGTTTCTCAAAACCCGATTAGTGCTAACCCAGGGTTAATTACCATGACAACCAATAGGTTTTGTTAAGAGTTAACTCTGGGTTAAGTTAATCGGGTTTTGAGGAACCGGGCCCAGGACGCGGGCCCATTGTTTAACACACTAGTTTGCCAAGTTGCTTCTCAACACACATAGGTTTAGACTTGGTTTGTTCATACTACCCTGGCTATGACTTGGAGTAATCGGAGATTAAAGAGTGCGTTCGACATGCTGGTCAGGTCAATGAAGAATTGTTTGTTGTGGTAGTTGAAGCAACCACCAATATGCAAAATCTGGATTGAAATTTGTCAACGATTCCGACACAAAACGCAACGTTTCTTTCTAGAAATTACATTACTGCACAATTTTCTGATGTTGTGACAAATATCTATACTCGTATTTCTCCGCAACAGTTTTTAAAAAAAGACAATTCAACAAACATTCAATCATGACACCACGTCCAAAAACGTGTCGTTGGTTGATAACAATCACCAACCCACCACGGCCGCATGAAGTCAAGGCATTTTCCGGGCGGCCGTACCTACCAAAATGTTCTGATAGAATCAAGCCTGAGCCCACAAGCAGCGACACGATTAGTATGCGTTCTCCTTCGTCGAACGTCGGAAAATCCAAAAAGTTTTACAACCCAATTTTAGGCCCCAGAGGTGCGCCCGCGGATCATGCACTTTGTAAAACACGGCATACAAATATCGAGATTCTCTTTTCTTAACAAGGGCAATAAGCCAGACAAAGTCTGGTATATTGCCCTCAATAAATTTGTATTCAGGCCGCAAGTCCTATGTAGCAGCACAGGTAAGCCAAGAGGAAAAGGGAAGGGAAACTGAGGAGGAAGAAGTGATATTGGCGGAAATATCAACTGACAGTGAAAATGATGACGATAATGACAGTGGAAGAGAGGCTGGGTCTGTGGTGATGCAAGGAATCTCTAACACCAGATCTGGAAGATCCGTTGTCTGACCAAGGGCACAAGATGATTTCATTTTGTACTGAGCAGTAATAGCTGTTAAGATTAATGATAGGACGTCAACCACTTAGGGTAAACCAAGTGAATTGTTTATTTTGTCTATTATTGTATGACTAATTTCCTTTTCTGCTAACTTGGTAATCAACTTTAGTGAATTACACTTTTCTGGGTGAGCATGCAGTTGATCACGGTATTAGGGTAATCAGGTACAATAAGCATTAGCTAGTGGCCTCTTTAGTTGTGTGTGCAAAAAATGATAGTGGTGGTGTCGTGGGGAGGGAAAGGGGGTTATCAAAGTTTTGTTCATCACTTTGGAGAGGGCATTAGGTTTCTTTCTGTCTTATTGGGGGTTATGCAACAAGTGAAAGGGGTGCTGTATAAAATACCGAACCCCTAATGTTAACAATGTTCATGATGAAGATTAAATCTTCCAACAATCTAAAATAGACTGATTGGCTCACAAGCCATGCGACTAATTAAATATCAAACACTCGTGCATTGTGAACAACATTACAGTTCAGCTAAGAGTTACAGCTTTGATTGCTCTGTAGAATCAAAAACAAAAAATGTTTAAGAATAACTGTACAATACATAACTAAACTAACACATCAACTGCTCATTACTAAATTAACACATTAACTGATTCCTAGACCCCAAGGAGGGACTCAACCTGCACCCTACTTGGTGTAGGTGAACGAGAGAACAGATACCATTTCAAGCTTTAAAGATACTACTAAATATTTTGACCCTTCTCAAGGTAACGAAGTTACAACAGAAGATATGGTACATACGTGATAGTTTTCTTTTCAGTCGTCTTTGGTTCTGGTTTGGCTCTGTTCAGGATTTTGATGAACTCTGTTGTGCGAGCCCTCATACGGGAATGCAGATAAGCCTATCATTGAAAGAGAGACTAACATTACTTTGGTTAATGTTGTTAAAATTTTACTTGGTTGGTGTTCAGTTCCACAGCTTATAGGATCTAATAGTAACTGTAAGATATGACTAATTAGTACAAATTTTAAGATTCTAACTATGTTTGTGCTCTGGAGTTAGCAAAATTATAAAAAATATGGACTTATCAATTTCATCTTCTGTTCATTTTTCCATTAAAAGAACAAACAAAAGTAGTAACTCAAAGGAAATTTGGTAAACATTACCTTGGAACATTTGATATGGTAGTGAAGATAGTTTCTGAAAGTATGTATCAGGTTGATTGTCTTCTCACGAGCCTCGGCTTTGGTGATATGTCTTGGCTCAAGAACTGAAGGAGTTCAAGAACAATTATAGTCAATGGTTTACTATATCACGTTATTATTTAAACAACTGCAAGTTAAAATATCATAATTCAGTGCTACTGTAAGTGGTTTACCAACTTATAAACATTTTACTCTTATCCTACTAAAAACGCTTTCACATAAACTAAAACTGTTCTAGTTTTAAAACAACTGCTTAAAAACCTACAAAGTCACCACTGCAAATTCCTGACAAGGATGTTTTCTTTTTTGAATTGGTATACAGTGCATCCTTGATTATCCGAACAGGCTGAACTCAATTGAAAGACGAGCCGTTCGGATAAGCCGAAAATTCGGATAATCGAGGAAGAACTTTTGACCCTTTTTTACGCCCCCTAAAGGGTGTTATTATGGCATAACTGAAGAGAAAACAACGGCAGGAAAGAAAGTATCGATTAATTTCTGATACCCGTCATCACGAACGAACTCTGGCGTTCGATTTATCGCTAAAATCACCATCAAACTGGATAAATTATGGAGATAATGGACATGGGAATGATAAGGTGAGGCTGACGACTGCAATGTGTTCGAAAAAAGATATATATTTGACATTTATCCCGATTTAAATGGCAAAAGATTCAGGCAACTTGACAAAACCACATTCAACTTTCCGGGTAAAAAAAATTAATGACCCAAATTTGGCGTTCGAATAATCGAGGATGCACTGTACTGTATTTTAATATCACAGTTTATCAAAACTCATATCTCTTCACAATTACAATTTACCTGAAAGTATGGATCTAAATTTTAAGAACTTGCAAAACTTCAAAGTTGTGATTGGGGTTTGCAAGGTTGTCCAGCAGACCATGCAATAACTCTGTATACCAAGTTATAAGTTGTAAAATCAGTTTAAAAATCAATACAATAAGTTTTTCCTACCAAATGTAATATAACCAATATTGTCACCAGTCTTTGCTCCAGTGCCTTCAAGCTCTCTGGGTGGGTCACGGTGACTGAAGAGCACCTGAGGGGCTGTCTGACTGGCACGACGCCCTTCTTTGAATTCCTGCAATATTAACAGCCTCTTAGTTACAGCCTCATAATTCTTAGGGGAACGAATTTCAAATTTACATTTTGCATCCAATGTTGAGTACTAAATTTCGCAATACTATTAGTAGTCGTTCTTATTCTTATTCATGTTGATGCAAGTTATGTGCCATGTCAATCTTAGGCTTTCATTGTAATTTAATAAACATGCTAATGGATAAGAAAATGTTTCATTAAAATCATGACAATATCATCATCATTAAATTCTTCAGTTTGACCTGATGATCTTGTCAAGATGGCAGCAAATAATATTGTCCTGTCCAGTAAGCGTTTTTATTAACTAAAATACATTCAGTCCCATCAAGTTTCTTTGCAATAAAATTATTAGTTTTTCTTGTTTACTGTTTGCTATTTTTTTCAACCATACACATTTTTATTCATTTCAAACTACTAAGTACTGCCGAAACATTTTTGCAACTAAAAGGTGATTTTTATCATTGAGGTTTATTACCAACTGAAGTTAAAAATATATTTTGTGGAGAACACCCTTTATGCTCTTGTGAGTCTTAACATTATAGATCAAGCCATAACTTTCTTTCAAATAGGGAAAATGAGTCAGTTTATGTCCCCTGGAAAAACCATCTTTTAAACCAGCACCTTTCTCATGTATACAATTATTATAAGGCAGTGTGCCCAAGTAGTTAGGTTGCTGGTTTTGCATGTGGACATTGTCCCGGGTTCCAATACCACCCTGACCACTGATAGGGATTTGAGTCAAATGAGTCAAATTTGAGTCAGCGATTCAAATCCACCACTCTTGTAAATAGTCAACTGGTTTGCCTCCAATAATTTGGGATTCTTAACTGTAGTCAAGTTTTATAGGGGTTAAGACATGCAATTGGAGCTTTGCCTTGTGTCTCTATCCCTACAAATGTGGCAAAACTGATTACAAGATTTCTTTTTTGTTTTAATAAACTACTTAATAAATTATAAATTTGTAAATTAGCATCAACAACTGAAGATGACAGCACTGTAAACTGCCAAAACATGTCAAACAAACTCAGTCCATTTAATTCTCAAAACTATTCCTTACCAAAATAATATTAATATAAAGTTGACTTAATCTTAAGATAATTCCCCAGTTTTGCATTGCGCATCTTTAATGCACACATTAGAGATTTTTAATGTTTACACATTTTTGTCATATTCTAGTGAATGCTAAGCTCTCAAAGACATATCAGAAAAAATATTGCAAAAAAGAAGTTTTCTTCATAATATATGGGGCTTTTTGTTTAACTCGTCCCAGTCTCCCCTTGGAAATGGGGTAAAAAAGAACAAGTTTTGCCGGTTTTCCTAGAGTTTCTCCTAAACAAGCACAGGTACCCCCAATTTTTTTCGTCAAACAAATTTCAACAGGACTCTCTGAAGAGAAAAAATAGGAAAAATCTGAGTGTTGCAAGTATGGAAAAATATAAAAAAACATAGACAAGAATACACTGTTTCTTTAGGTATTAGAAACATAGCATCAACAAAAACAGGCAAAAATGCCTCCTTATCAAAAATGTTTTTGCAGAAAATCACAAGAAAATTATTATCCTAATCCAGAAGAACTCTTTACGTTATCTTCCTTTATTTCCCTTATGCTCCTCGGAATACAAGTCATCTCGCCCCACGGTTCTGTTGCCCCAGGTCACGTCGCCCCAAGGCTAGGTTACGTCGCCCCACCTTATAAGTTTAATGTTTTGCGAATTCTCAGACAAAACAGAAAAAAGTTTGAAAGCTTTTTTCCTCTTCGACGATCGGGTTCTTTTCCATGCTTGGTCAATGGAACGCTCCGTAACGTGTTCTTTACGATGGTTTGTTGCATGCCACGTCGAGTAAAACTAAGAGAGCTAGTGAACTAAAAGCCTTCGATCGACTTCAGCTGATAACACAAATATTTTTCGTAAACAACTTTGTGTAATCAAATTGAAATGTCCTAAAATACTGCTGTTGTCTGATAACAATTTAAGGAACAGTGAAAAAAAACCAAAACTGTAAAGAAAATCAACTTTGAAAAGGAATGCCTTTATTCAGTTCATCGGCGCGCGTGCGTAAAGGCCTGTCAAAATACACATAACTGACTCACCGGGAGCCTTCGACGAAACTAAACCAAAGAATCTATAAATACAGATTCATTGTTCTGAATATTCTTCTCTACTCCTACGAAATGTAATTAGAAACGCTGCCTTCCACGCAAAAACCTATGCAAATATTGCACAAGTAAGAATACGGCAATGAATTATTACTCGCGTTTGTGTCCTGTTTCGATTAACTTCTGGCTAAATGCGGTTTTACCGCAATTCAAAGAGATAGTTCATATCTATTTAGTTCCATAAATAGAAAAGTGGACAAACAATGCGTCCCCTGATAAATGAATAAACAAGGTTTCAAGTGATATGATGTGTTTTGATG
>JAOBRD020462143.1:0-15442 GCA_027575215.2 Hydrozoanthus sils | reverse complement strand
GCTTAATCCTCCCAATTAGAAACCGTACTTTTGTTTAGAGCACCAAAATGGCCGTTTCGTCTTTTGTCTTTGGCGTCGTCTCTAGGGAGTACGTGAAAATCAAGAATTGTTTAATCCTCCCAACTAGAAGCCGTACTCGTCATGTTACCAATTTAGGAGAATTTCGCTTTACATCTCTAAGCTAAATTTGATCAAATGCAGTTTTCTCATTACCAAAATTTTTTTATTGTTTGAGTTGTGTTAGGGAAGTTAAATGTTAAAGTGTATATATCATTTGCGGGGTTTCTGTACGTAAAAAATGTCCTTATCCTTCTATTGGCGATGGCAAAAAAATCGAATACGATTTTTCTTCATGGTGTAATTTGCGTTTAAAGTTCTGAAAGATCACTTTGACCGCGCGATTGGAAGGCTGGTAACTACTCTATTGTTTTCTGGTCCGTGGAGTCGAAAGCAGAGTTTCGTGGATCAGTAATAGCAGAGAATTTGTTTTATGAAAAAAACGATTCAACTATCTCAGAGGAGGAGTTAGATGTTGATACTCATATTTTACATGAAAACGGAGCAGCTAACACATTTTTCTGAACCTTAAACGTAAATTTGCATGAAGGGAAATCGTTATCGAAATTTTTTTGCCTTCGCTAACAGGAGGATAAGGGCATTTTGTACATACAAAAAACCTAAAACTGATATATACACTTTAATAAACTGGCTTGGTCTGAAGGGTTAAGATTTTCAAAGATGTAACACAATACACTACCAGAAGCACGACGAGTTATAGGTTCGCTTCATTCCGTTATAATTTCACTCCGCTCTACTCCACAGAGACAAGCCATAAACAACTTAATTCAAGTTGAGCAAAGAACAGTAGATGTCAGAGATGGGAAGTGCAAGAGAAAATGGCGCAAGATTTTCCAGCCAAAAATTTATCCTTTCATTTATATAAACTGCAGTGGGATACTGAATAACATCAAAATGGTAAAACTGAAACCCCCTGCCACCGGTGGGGATACGATAGAAAATCACATGATCGCTTGGAGATACGAAATTGAAATTGAAATAATTTCAACCAGTGACATAGTATAAGAGTTTGGTGACGTACGCCTCCCGCCTTATTTTCAAACAAGTCTGGATACCAAAAACTGAGAGAAAAATGAGAACAAAAACACATAAAGGAAAGCAAAACAAGACATAACATTGTTGAATTACATTTAAGGCAAAAAGGCAGGAAAGATCAGCCATTTTTTCGTCACACACCATTAGACCGATTCCGAGTCGCGCTGCGAACGCTCCAGGAGTTGCTGAGTAATTGCTGAACGAGCTTCTTAAGCATTGCAACAACGCATTGTAAAAGGCAATCTTCATTGTTTACTAAAGTTGCTACATAGGACTAAAAAGGCCGAATCCTCTTTGATTCCTAGAGTCCCTTGCCAGCCTCGCTATCAATCCCTTCCCCTCTCCTGACCTGTCATTATGAAAGCAAAAAACAAACCCCGTAGAAACTTTAGTGTGTAGTCTTTGGTCGCAAAACAAATGACTGGCATGACGCTGAATAAATTACAGTCGGGCTATACGTAGTAAATAAACCTGTTGGGAGGCTGGTATGTCGACGAATACTGTCCGCGGAATATTGGTGAGCAAAAAAAGTAGAAGTTGAATTTATCCCGTAGCGTAGCATCGAGATGAAGTGTTTATGGAAATCTGTCATCCATTGCCCTCTATTGTACCAGCAAGCCAAAAAAGGGTTTATTAAAATACGACCGCCTAATTAATTTCAACATCGTACATTTTTATGGCGTGAGGGAATATGAAACAGCCTTCACTACTGATCATTATACACAAAAACAACGTCATTCTTCCTCGAAGAAGTTTCGTTCAATAAAATCAGGCGAAGGATTTCAAGTCAGATAGGATTTATCACCTGATCAACCTAGCTTCCAAGTTCATAAAACGGAAGTGTGATTTGTTGTAGCAGATGAGATCCCGAGAAAAAAATAATGGATGGGTTATGATTAGGTGTAGCGTAACCGGTAGTGCACGCCACCATGAATTAAATGGAATCCTAAACTGCATGAGTAACTGGTACTCCAGGCTCTCCCACATAGCGCATTTTAAGACTATCCAATGTCTCTTTCTCAGCAGATGCCAAAGTTGCTTTTGGTCTACACTTATAGCTCATTTTATAAAATTTCCTCTTTGTAGCTCAAAGATGTAATTCTGTATCCACAAGAAGCTGCTTCTAGTTAATATTATAATCACATTAGTGCATGTCATCCAATAAATAACAGTTATTCTACCAAGGTAAAGTTTAAGTTACGTAGTTCATAAATAAACAAGTTAAATGTTAAGCACCAATGTGGGCACAGAAGAATGAAGGAAAGCGCTTCTCAAGTTTGAATGGTTATAAAAATTTCTGAGTCACTGACGGGAATCGAACCCGCAACCCTCTGATTACCGGTCAGATGTTCTACCCACTGACCTACAGAAACTCACATGGGGAGCCGAGTCACAGGATAAGTTCTTGTCTATTCCCCGTTGGACAGACGACTTGAATCTGCTAGCTCTGCTAGCTCATGTGCCCGATAGCCATATGCTATATCATTATGTTATTATCATCTACAGTTTTCCACCATTTTGTTTTGAAAAAATCCTGTTTTGTGACCAGCAACAAAAGACTATTCACCTTTTAGACAACATTCTTAAATGTTCTTTGTCATTAAAACATAAACTCTGCTTAAACTTTCAGTTTAGTTTAATAACCTTTATCACCAAGGAGTTTTCTTTTCAAACTTTATTCTTGTTTTAGTTAGAGTTTCTCTTTAGCAATCTAGAGTTCAGTTTAGATAAACTCGTAACACTATCAACATCATCATCTAAGCCTGTTTATATTTTCTGGGAACTTAGGACCCCCAAAATACAAGTTTTTATATCAAGGGCAATATGATCAACTTCAGAGAGGTCAAACTCTGGTATGCTGTAAAATAATATACCAAAAAGTGAAGATGGAACCCAACCGTCCTTGTTTGATTTATTCCCACTCTACTAGTTACCTCGGTAGCTCAGTGGTAAGAGCCCCTGCCATGTGATCGGGTTTCAATTCTGGACGTTAAGTACTTCAAATATTGCAGCAAAATAATATAAAATCAACATTTTTCTAAGTAAATGTATGTGAAAACGGTACTGGAGAGCAAGGTTTTCTTTCAACTCATACAAATTCTAAGAAAATATTCTATTTTTTGTTACTCACCATTTCTTACATATTTGAGGTCAAAAGCTGAAAATTTCCCTTTTACCTAATGTTAACCTGCTCTTTCCATTTATGGATGCTATTTTGTCGTTGCTGCTTGATTTAAGGTAGATGTGGTCACGTGACCCCTAGCTGCAAAGAGCCTATTATAGCATGCCAAAGTTTGACCTCTAAAGATGAACAGGTTGATCGATACATGCATTTACAAGTTCCATTTAGGAGCGATTTCCTGTACTGGTTTGGTTTAAGCTCCGCTAGACTTTTGTTTATTTCATGCAGGTAGTTTAGTACGATACCTTGCATAATTGCAACACTGTTGCATTTACACGGTGGCAACATCAAGTTCCAGCTCAGCGTCGACAATCCGGACAGCGGGCACACCGTCAATGTCGACGTCTTTCGTGAGCAAGTTTCCAGAGAAAGAAGAGAAGACGATGAGGGCAAGAACAAGAACACATAACGCATAGAAGACTCGACTAGGGTATTGCGATCATAACCCAAGATCCATACAGAAAACCATGGACTCTTCAAGAAGCAAACAAAATTTGCACGGCCCGGGTAATTACGTAGTCGGGCAGAGCTGGTTAATCGTCCGGCCTGACGAATGCAAATCTACCATGGCATGTTAATTTCCTAAAAAGCTATTGAAAAAACATACAGACTTAAAGATATCAAAAATATTGCAAAGCTAACGGTCGTTTTGCTGTCTCAGCGGAAAATCTTTTCCAAAATAAGGATTAAAGAGATCTCAAGGTCTACAGGAAAAATTTCGGTATTTTTAAAGAGCGTTATATAATGTTAATAAATTTAGAGGATTTTTGGTCAGTTTTACATTAAGTTTCTCATCTGTTAAGTACCTTAACAAACCTGATTAATAACTAAGTTTTAACATTAAACATTAACCCAGCATATCTTTTTTAAAACAAGGCTAAAATAATTTGTTAATATTAAGATATTAATGTTTTTAAAAGCCTCTTGTTCTTTAACTTTTATGTGACACTTTTAATTCTTGATTTAAAATCAATTACTCACTCAAATTTGTTGAAGATAACGTGACGAAACACATCAATTTTGATTCAATTCCAGTGCAGTATTACTTTAGAATACGGACGAAACCATCATATGAACTTAGTGGCGGAAATAGTAGCAAAAAATATTCTCTCTTCTGGTCTTCACTACTCTTGGTTAGACGAAAAATCCAACAGGTTTTACAACCTATAGATAAAGGACTTCGAGGACCTACGGTTTAACGTCCTTATCTATAAAGATGCAAAGGTCTAACCATTTGTAGATGTTGAAACAAGGGCATCTTCTTCTCAGTTATTTCGAGACTCTGAGTGGAGGTCCGGCACCGGGAATCGAATCCCGGGCCTCCCGCACGACAGACTAGCGCCTTACCTACTAGGCTAACCCGGCCGGGTGCAAATAGTGAGCAGCTGAAATACTTGCTCTGACGAGAGGCTAATGCTCTAAACGTCAGCACCCTAACAATTTCGACGGTGAAAATTTCACGGTCATCTTTTTAGTTGATCTAAGAGGTACTCGTTTAGACAGCTAAGTCAACTGGAACAAGTTGGGTATGGCGTTTTGCACAAGGACACAATACAGTGGTAACAATTGGGTTCAAATTGATGGCCGTTGCGTTACAACTCAAACTGGGTAAAATCTTGGCCAAACCACTGAATAATGAAACTATACAACCCATAAAGACTGAAGACAGTACTAGTAAGTTTACGCTCCTACCACGGCATATGTTAAAGAAATATATACCAGTTCATGTCCTTTTGACTATTACTTTTGTTAAAACTCATCATGTGATCACTGACATTGCAAATAAAAGACATGGCTACATCTTACATCCGGGTTCCCTGTGGTGTATATGTTTTGGTAACTATTATCCTTGGTTCAATATCATTTTCCTTTGTTTTTGGATATGGTAATAGAGTAAAATAAAATTTGAAACAAAGGAAAACCACAGCATATACATGATTAGGCAATAAAAACAAGTCCCACACAAAAAATAGATATTAATAAATCTTAAAATATGGTAAAAGTACAGTGCGAATGAACGAGATGTAGTGGAAGTGCACACTGCCACAGCATCAAAACTTATCAAAATGAAAATGGTTTCGTAAAGTAAACGGTTTGGCTTACAAACCACAAGCAAGCGCCATAAAAGAAAAGATAGCAGGCTTTCAGTGCCTTATTCTATGACAAATAAAAGAGTGGCAAAACAGTAATGTACTTGAACGTAAAACAACGTTTGCATCATCGTAGGAGAAGTATGTGTAATTGAAATAAATTCTTCATCGCGAACGTATAGATATCAACTGTAACGCATGCGAGGACACGATAGGTTACCTAGCGCGATTGACTCCCTGGAGCTCATTTCATTAGATGTTCCGGCCTTACGACCACTGTCCAGGGCTAAGAGAAAAATAACAAAGTGATCTCATTATCTGGTCTCTGTTGCGCTGCAACGTTTTGCCTTTTATCACACCTGCATGACACTATACAGTTATGGTCATACAAAACTGGTTTCGTTCTAAATGGAACTTCTTCAGTTCATCGCAAGAAACAAAACGATCATGGTTCAGAGAAAAGGTGTTGTACATGCTTACTAATGGTATACAAACAGCCAGTAAAATGGCACTGAGGCCTCACGGGTCAGAAGTAACTAAGCCTGTACTGAACCCTAAATATAGTAGGAACCTTAGTGTTAGAAGCCGTGGACAGCTGTTTCGGCCTTTCTGGGCCTCGTGAGCAAACTGGCTCGTATTCCAACAGAAAGAGATAAACAACATTGCAAGCTCCTTCCTTGTTTTTGAGAAACAAATCAAAAACTTGCGAGCTTTTTAAAAGGGGAAGCGAGCTAACCAAGAGCCGAACTCAAAAGGCTAAGAGGAGCAAAGCAGAGCTAAAACACCCATACAAATAATAACCACTCGGACAGCACTTTTTAAGAACTCTTTTAAGCTGCTTATACCAAGTACATTGTAGGTTTACCTCCTGAATCGTCATATCTGTTTGAGTTCCTGGATGACCGCTGACCAGGCACCTGCAGGCACGATGCTTCCTCTCGCTCTCGCCTCACCCATTCAATTTCCTGCTCTCTATTGGGGAGACACTTATTTAGCACCTCCTGTACAAAGTCTGGCATGTGATCAGCCCACATCAAGCTTGAGATAAGAATAGATTGGAAATCTTCTGGTTCGGCCCAAACTGGTTCATACTGGTTCAGTTTCTTACCAAAACGCCTGTGAGTAAGGAGAGTTTATCATTGCTCGAACAAGAACAAGATCGGGGAGAATACAAGTGCACAAACAATAATACGGTGGGAGAATTCGATATGTATTGAGCATAAAACCAGATGTCACTGTGATAAAATGGGTACCTGAAGGAAAAGAAAGATGAGTCGATCGAGAGAAACCATGGAGAAGAACAATTGACAAGGAGAGATGTAGAATGGGGTTCAAAACATAGGGTAGGTACAGAGGAAATAGCCATTGACAGAAGGGATGGAAAGACACACCAAGCATGCCAATCACTGGACTCTACAACAATACCATTATTATTATTATCATCATCATCATCATCATCATCATCACCTACAACATTATTCTCAATATTATAATTAGTTTTATTGCTTTGATGGCTTGTGCTTCTATCTTGTTTTATATTGCTGATAACTTGGGAACATAAAAAATGTGAAGGGAAACATTGTTATAACCCAGGACAAAGTTGATACAGAGGAAATCTTCGCAACATGTAAGGGCATACTTTGATACAGAGAACCTTAATAACATCCATGGTTTGTACTGATTGATGAAAACAAGATTCCAGGAGTTTTCCAGGGAAGCAAAACAATTTTTTCAGGGCCCAACTCCTAATTCTCTCTCGGCGAAAAACAAAATAATATCAACTTTAACTTGAGAAACCACGCTGTCAAAAATATCGCTGGGTTTTTCAGCCTTCGAAGCGCAAGATGACGAAAACTTATCTAAATCCAAAGAAAATAAACTTCCTGAAATTTAGTCTAAATACAAAATGTACTATTGCGAGCAAAATGATTCAGTAGGTTTTGGTTTGTTTGTTATAGAGTTGAAGTATTTTCGACAAAATTACAGGAGTACAGGGAATTAACTGTTTTTCCAGGAGTTATCCAAAGTTACGGAAGGAATTTTCAAAATTCCAGGAGTTTTCCAGTAGCTCCAGGAGTCGTGCAAACTATGAACATCTTAAAAAAGAGCTAATCCAGAGAAATTCCTGGCCAAATTATTTGAAATTACCTTGATATTGAGACAGTTTTGACAACGTGTATGATCTTCCCAGGAGGATGAAATCGTGGAGCTTTAGAGTTCTTGTTATCTGGCAAGGTAATGAGACTCTCTCGTTCATTTCTGAGATCGTCGCCGCCACCACTGCCACCACATAGGCCACAGCAAAAGACACACCTGCAGGCACATCCTCTAAGGATCTTCCACTGTGGAAAAAATAGGCGGTCAATGCCATCAGCAGCAACGGCTAGTGCAATTACATGAACTTCCTTGGAAGTACAGGTGAAATATGAGTATTTTCGAACTACGGATTCATTCCCGGAATTATTCTGACACCATAAAAAGGATCGAAAACAAATAAAAAATAATAAAATGACGCCAAAGTAGATAGGCTAGATTTAAGACTTGTAACTTATTGTGAGTTAGTTTGTTTTGATTTTACTGGAGTAGTTGTCTGTGTCGTTCAAGGGTGTTGCAAATATATTCCATTCAATTTTCGTTTAATGGATTCGATTCCGAGCAGGTTTAGAGGCAATAACAGTTTGTGTTACTATATTTGGCCTTTAAGCCTACCTCTTTAATCCCTTAACAACAACAGGTTAACCAAAATTCAATATAGTTCAGAAACATACAAATTTAATTTAATTTAGTTTGGAAAGTTTTCAGTAGCCCTAAGTGTTTCAAAGAACTTTGGAGTTTTTAAGAGTTTCCAGAAGTCTTCGAGGTTCGATGTTTTTCTTGTAATTCAAGAAGTTGTTTAGAAATTTAAAAATTTTCCTGGAGTTTCAGAAGTTTTACAGGAATTCGAGAGATTTTGTAACAAATTAAAGAGAATTTCAGAAATCCCTGGAAATTTAAATTTGTTTAAAGTTTTTCACGTATTATTCTTTTTTTACCTTGGGTTCCCTGCAGTGTGAAATGACGGCCATGATTTTATTTCTTAGATCTTCCAGAGTGTATAAGCTCAACCTGTGTGACAAGGTATTTTTATATGAGACAAACCAGCATAAAGCTATACCAGAAAAGTTGTCATAACTCCCACTTATGAAAAAAAGATTAATTTCAAAAATAAACTACCAAGGCTTGTGGACAAAGTTCGATTGGCTGTAGAGGCTCACAGAACTATTGTCGACGTATTGCTTTAACAGACTATTGGCCATTTTTGAATAGCTAGAGTAAAATATATCAAATATTAATAAGCAATTTAAAAACTTATACACAAATTAAGAAAACAAGCACTGTATCTCTTAGGACTCTGTTCTACATACATATCAAATATAAGTATCTTACTAACATTCCAAAAAGAAATTGAAGACAAAAGGTTGCCGAAAGATTTTACAACCTTCATCGTTTCAAAAAGCTAAAAGTTAAAAATATATACATATATACCTGGGAATCATATCCTTGCCAATGATAACCGAGATTGTGAACTCTCTCGCAAACCGAGCAGCTGATAAACTGAAGAATCAAAAGATAGCTCTTATTAAAATACGGGTTTTTCTTTAACAATGGTATGACAATTCCAAACTATAAATGGATACAAGCAACGAGCAGAAAATAACCTCATATAAAATTTTTAAAAAAAGTTCCCAGCTTCACATGCAACTGGCTTAATTGGCTCCCGTGTTTTGCTTTCTTGTTTTAAACTTTGCATCTGCACATCGTGTTAAGTCTCCATCACAAGGATTTTAAAATAAAACTGAAATAAGTTTTTTTACTTCTTCTTAAAAATTATGGTTCCTAGATATGTCCTGGTTTGGCAATCAAATTCAGGTTTTTGCGGTTGTATTTCGTATTTGTAAATGAACCTAGGTAGATACATCACATCAAGTTTAATACGCGTAGCCCCAGTACGGAGAGAGGTAGACAACTTAAATAAACACCTCATAAAGTCAGGGTTGACACCTCAAATTGCTAGGTAAATATTGAAACAAGAGTAACACCTAATACTACTGGGTAAATACTGGAATCTAGGTGAAGCCTTCATAAGAAACGAGGTAAACACCAAACATCCCGTGTCCGAGAATACTCGATTCTTGGTAAACTCGCCATAAAAACAAGGTTAACTCTTTACATGGCTATCAAATATTGGTAGAAACCATACTATCGCGAATGTTGAAATCTGATTGGCTATTCTACTCACTGTTTATTGAGCGATAGACAGCGAGTAGCGAAACTGCCTGTGTTTTTAAACAAAAAGCAATGACGGATTCTTTCAACATTCGTTCTTATCAGTATGAGTACGAAGGTAGCATACTAGTTTGTTTCTACTAAAACAATTATGCTACTCGTTGTCGTTTTCTATAAATCTAATAGTCAACTTGAGCAACTCGTAAACAACTTCAATGGTTCTACTGATACTTCAACTTTTAAGGTAAATACCTCATGTTGGCTCCCGGCGGAGAATACGCATAGCAGAACAGGTCTTTATACATTGGACGCAGCATAAAAGCCAAGATGGATGCTGTCCCAGCACCTAAAGAATGCCCAACCAACTTCAACGAGTAAGATTTGCTCCCCCGCTCCTGTCAAAAACACAAGTTAGGTGTTCATGATCTGTTAGAACAAAATGTAGTTAGCAATTTGGGAAGGGGTAAACGGGTCCCAATAGATACTAGGGAATATAAAAAGATGGGTAATTTACAGAAGCAAAAATTTTAAAGATATTTATCAAAAGTACTGCAAAAAAAACTGTCAACAACAATCACTACATTTTTTTGCAGCTACTGAACTCGCCTAATTGACTTAACACATCAAAATCCACGTCCTGCTTGCCAGCAATTGGGTGTTTTTTTGGCGCGGAAAATACGTACGGTCGGTACGGCGTTGCCGCCATATTTCGCTCGCTTCCAGTACCGCTTGACACACGAAATCTAAGATGGCAGCAACGCCGTGCCCTATGAGTTTTCTGTGCTAAAAAAACACCCAGCCGCCATCAAGCAGGCTACAAAATCCCAAAAAATATTGTTGGTTATCAATTCTTAAAGACAACACATTCGGTTTCAGCTAAATGCTCTAGCGCAATAGACAAAACGTTCAAACTGAGATAAGTTCACATTTAACAGAGTCTTAAGCATGATGCATGCATAGTTATATTTTTTATCATCGTTATTAACATTATCGAACCACTTAATCTGGGCACAAATATAAAAAGGAACTCGTTTACCGGAGCAGAATTGAAGGCTCGCAATAAAATTCCGCCATCGATTAACTTTTTCTTTATGTAAACAGCTGCACGAACCATTCCCTGTAAAAAAGAACAAATTCTTGAAAAAAGCTTGAAGTCTAATAGTATAAAGATAGTCCTAAAATGAAAAAGGCCTTATCATCTAAACTATTTCTATAATTGTCATTAACATCGATCATTTCCGTTATTTTCTTCACAACTAGCTACAAATAATAGACATAATGACAAAAACAGTAATGAAAATAGTAGTAGAGCTTTTTAAAAATGCTCTTAATAATAACAACAATAAAAATAATAGCTTTTTGTGACTTATTGATATCATTACTATCGTGAAAGTATTAGAACTTGCAGGAAGAGTCTATTGCTGTTAGTACTAGAACTGAGACTGATATTAGTATTAGTAGTATTATCATTGTCATTCTAAAATTACGCAAAATGATCAAATCAATCACCTTGTGTCCAAACCACAGCGGACTTCCACCATCAACTGGTATTCTCTCCGCTTCCACAGTAAAATCTGTCAGGATATCCTGATAAAAAAGGAACAACTTAGCGTGTAAATGAATAGGTTTGACACTTGACCCAGATAATCAGTATACTCGTGTTTACAGAAGCAATGCCACTGTGCTGACTCGCACGAATCCAGATAAAATGCATTGTGCCAGTTTCAAGAGGTGGGTTGTGTCTTAGTACACGCAGAACTACCAATCTCCATTCAAGGAATTTCTCACGACCTTCCAGAATCTCCTGGGGCAAATTCAAAGGCCTGCCAATTTTAGGTCGTGTGAGAAAAACCTTCTTCTGTGAGTAGTTAGTTGCCTTCATTTTTTAAAAGAAAATTTATTATTTTTCCAATGTCTACATTTTCAAGAACCTTGCCTAGTTCTCGAGGATATTTTTTGTCATTTTTGACAAGTCCGTTTACATCGTTTTAATTTTAGTCGACGACATGAAAGAAAGCTATTAAAAGGTATGTTGTGAGACGAAGTCGGTGAGATTATTCTTGATCTCAACCACAATTTGACGTCTTCCTTGTGTCTGGTAGTTTACAAACACATTTACACGTTTAACATTCTTAGTCTCAAATGGAACTTTTGTTAATTCTGTGTCCATATCTGCAATTAAAATTTGATATATCCAACGCCAAGCAATTTATTTTGATCATTTCCACGGTCTGAATTCCCCGCGCGCCGCCATTTTGAAATGTGACGTGTTTCGGTTGCAGTGCCGACCCAACTCTCGATGAACACAATGGCAATGAACGACAGGGGGTCTGGCACTGCAACCGAACTACGCCACATTTCAAAATGGCCGCGCGCGGGAAATTCAAAATGTGAAAAAGATCAAACTAAATTACCTGGCGTTAGATATATGCACAGGATTATCAAATATGAATTGCTGGTGTGGACACAGACTTAACTAAAGTTATAATCGATACCAAGATGGTTGTACGGTTGAGGATCCCTTTGACGATTTGCTTTCCTTACTGCCAGCAAGATTTATTCAATCTCCCCTACCTGTAGCGAAAGAGTCCCTCTTATTGTGATGACAACTGATTTCCTGTCGTGATCTAGTGCCACATAGAATGGTGTGCAGTACAGCTGTAGAGGAATAAGGACATGCACCCAATGAAGTTGATCTTAATCTTTCAGTCCCAGTTGTATTCTTTTGGTAGATTCTTTTAACTAAAACCTATATTACTTTTCATCGAATTTTTTTCAAAACTTTAGTCTTCAATAGTTTGCTTTGTTTGAACAATTCTCGTTTTCTCAGTAACGGAGGTCATATTTTGTACGTGTTATGTTAGAGAAATTGGATGCTAGAAACTTACTGCGCAAATGAAAGCATTTAACTGTGAACTACGCTAAGAAACACGAAGTTGGGAGGAAGAAATTTCTTCCATCCTGAAAAAATTAAATCAATGCTCATGGGTAAAACAGATCAAGAAGAATTTAAAACAAAATTATCTGTGTGTTCGATGACAATATTGGATGCTAAAAACTGACTGCGCAAATGAAAGCGTTTAACTGTGAACTACGCTAAGAAACACAAAGTTGGGAGGAAGAAAGTTCTTCCATCCTGAAAAATCAAATCAATGCTCATGGGTAAAACAGATCAAGAAGAATTAAAAACAAAATGATCTGTGTGTTCGATGAAAGTATTTAAAAGGTAAAAACTTATAGAACAAATGTTTTAGAATTACAACACGTTTTCGATCAACTTGTTTATCTTTAGGGTAAAGGTGCGGGACGTCAGTCCAAGCTTTATACACCTATTTCAAAAAAGGTTGATTTTTCGACACTGTCAATGATCAATAGGTAATACTCATGCCGCAAGGGGTTGTGGGACTGAATTTGAGTACAGGAAAAAATTTCAAAAAAATTGCGAACTACTGTTTGAGGTAAAAACGGCTGAAAGTCGTTTACATATTGCCACAGGGTCATTTTTCAAACCAAATATCAAAATTAACGTCGGAAATTAATTTAAACGTTTTAAGCAGAACAAATTAAGTGCGCAAAGGGGACATCTTTGCTATCATTTCTACGACGCGCTCGTTATAACTCAGAGATGGTACGCCTCGTGTTCCCTTATAAGCTGTTTTGTTACTCTATGTGTGACATTCACAGTTTCACCCATGCTTACAGTGAAATGCCTCTCGGCTGAATCCCAAAAGCGTCTTGTGTGCTTTGCACTTACAAACTAGATATGCCTGAAACTGAATTGATATATAGGCGAGTTTCTGTTTACATTTTTTTCCGCATTAACATACGCACTCTTCTTTCTTATTCAGCTACAAAAACAAAGCTTCTAAATAATGAAATGTTTCAGCAGAACAAACTTTCTCTGAAAATATGAGATTGATATGCTGAGTAATCTTTCCGAGAAATTATTATAAAAACTGGAAACTTGTGTAAGTGTATGGCTTAATTTCTTCTTTGAAACTACACTTATAGAACCGAAAGTTCGGTAACTCATTAATTTTGATAAGCATTCTCAAGTTTTGAAGTCAGTTGTTGTTTATCTCTGTTCTTTCTACGACTTAAGTTGTATGCTAATGAAGCAGAATGTAAACAATGACAGCTGAAACTCGCTTATACTGATAGGAATGTATTTCACGCGTTCAAAGCTGTGAGCTGGAGCCCAACCTCATTATGATAGCTGACGTAAACAACGTCTGTATTCTTTAGTCCAGAAGTTGCTTTTAGAGCTGAGAAGTGACAACGACAGCAGTTGTCTCCTTCAACATCCACGGACTTCTGGGGCCTACTGTCTGGCTTTCGGCAACGGTAACAGCATCTGGAAAAATCAAAATTTAAATAATTGCTAAGTGTCTTTAATTGGCGGCCCAGTGACCAAGCGGTTACCATGTTCGACTCGTAATCCTAGAATCGTGAGTTCGAGTTTCGGTCAGATCAATGTGTTGTGCCCTTGGGCAACACACTTTACCCGACGTGTTCCGAGTCGACTCAGCGTTATAAATGAGTATCAGTTTCTGCTGGGGGCTAACCTGCTATGGACTAGTGTCCTGTCCAGGGGGAGTCAAAGACTCTCATCCAATTAAAACTACGGAAATCGGAGATAAGCGCCGGCCGAATGAGCCACTCAGGCTCGAAAAAGGTTTGGCTTTATTTAGAAAACATGTCTATCACATGAATCCCCTGGGAGCCCACACGAGATTAATCAAGACAAGGGATCCGAAAGACTTTTTGAGTTTGAACTTTTAGCCTGTTGGGGTTTCATTGACTCTAAGAATGACGTAAAGGATTTTTTTAGGGTTGTAGAAATGTACCGGTACTTTTCGGATACATTATCTTTAATAGTGGTAATTTTAGGCAAATCGTACTTTTACGTGGTATAAAAGAATACTTTAAAAGCATAAAAAACTTAAATCTTTCAGCTACTACGTGATGTCCTCAAGAAAAAACTCAAGAAAAAAGCTAGCGTGAGCACGTATCTACAGACTATAAATATTTCATTTTTTTTGCGAAGGAAGAACCCACAAACATCGGAATGGACATGAGCCTGAGGGAAAAAGCGTAACAATAGAAAGTCATTTCATCTAATCATATCACTCTTCATCCAATCGATTAAAAAGTTGATACTACTGATTGTTACATTTTCACACTCGAATGTTGCGTTTCTAGCAGTTTGATTGAATCACTTATCTCGGTTCTAAACTCTTTTACCGAATCGACAATACATTTGGAAATTGACTGTGTAAGTTTGCAAAGCTAAAACATCGTTCTGATAGGTCTGAAAAACTCCAGAAATTTAATAAAACAGCTATTCCAATCGTGCTTGTTGGATATCAGATGATTTATAACCAACTCGGCTAACGCGCCTCTTTGGTCATTTACCATCTCATACCCAACGCATGCTCCTGGAATAACTGTTAGCTAGTAGGCTTGGTATGTATAACATGAGGACACCTTTGATTTAAACTTTAAATCAATTCAGTTGTAATAAAAGTGGTTTACCATAAACTCTTTAATAAGCCCCCGGGGGGCTTATTAGAGAGGGGGGGGGGGGTTCAAAAACTGTCGCAGCCAAAGACAGAAACATAATATGAAATGGTTGCTAAACACGTTTTAAAATAGCAACTAGTAACTTTGTGTTCCTCTGGCGTAATTTTCAAAAACTTAAAAAGACGTAACCGTCGACAAAATGTATTTCCAATACAGGCCGCCTTGTTTTTTTAGCTTCATCGTCTTCACGTTGGGATGGGGGGGGGTT
>JAOBRD020462035.1:0-18003 GCA_027575215.2 Hydrozoanthus sils | reverse complement strand
CGTGGTGATCGTCACGGAGGCCTTGACTCTTTTCACCTCCGTGACGATCACCACGGCCGCATGACGTGTGCAAGTACGCGTTAACTACTGATATTTGATTTCCGGTTGGCGGTAAGCTCGTGCTTAATGTCCCTGTGGGTCATGGCAATTAGATAACAGTTCTAACTGCAAACATATACTGTATTAATTACACTGACACTGATAAATGTAGTGTTGGAAAAAAATGCATACAGACTGTCCGACGTCCAGAGGGCTTTAAATTGTGATAAAAGTTTTGGTGAGATGCTGTTTTAGACGCCGACGGTGCCTTTTGCTAGGGGGTCTGGAGACATGCCCCTTTCCCCCTCCCCCAAGGAGATTTTAAAATCTTGGGGCTTTTAACTGCCATTTCTGGTGTTTTACACAACAGTTTCTGTCATGAATCTTTGGTAACTTGATCGCAACTTTTGAATAGTTTTTTCATTACAATTTTTTTCTGTTGGCTGGTGAAACAATAGATGAGTGACTGACGCTATCCCTAAGAAATAGCAACTGAAAATAGAGGATTCTTCATTATTCGTGACTACTCAACTAACTGATAGCCTGCGTGCAGACGCCAGTCTTCGCTCGGCCAATTTAACGGCTGTTGTAATATGTATGTGTCCCCCTAAATTCAGAATTTGATTTTTCCCCTCTGGTTGCTACTGTAACGTAGAATAACAGATGCTTCTACAGTATCCTCGAGGCCATTAAAATGTTTCATTATGCTAAGAATTTTTTTGAATTTTCCTTTTTTCTTGCAATCGCAGCCCTTTCCGGCTCTTAAATATCTAGTCGGTACTTGAGTAGTCACTAGCAATATCTTCCACGCTGGAATATGTTTCGCTTGAACTAAGATTATCCGTCATTTTGAAAACGTGTTCACATAGATACGCTGACCGTATGTCGCTTCAGAAGCACAGGTAACCCAGAAACGATATGTAGTGACCAACACAGAAATAGCAAATATCTCAATCAATACACCAATACACAAGTAATATACTTAAAATTAATGCCGTGAGATACTTTAGAAAGCTGACAGTTTTACGAGAAAGTTATCTTAACGCCCAAATTTTCGCGCGGCCAAAAAACAAAATTTTGCCAAAACCCAACAGAAACGCTTTCTATGCAGGCTACTTTTCACTAGGACACAGTGACTGTTGAAATAGGCTTTGTAACTTGGTCAAACTGCCAAACGAAGACAGAAAGCGACTCCTCCATTTTAATTTGCTGTTCCAACCACAACATTAATTGTAGCATTCAGTACTACAAACTGAGAGGAACTCTTATGAATATATTTGTGAGCCGTGTATAGCGGACTATCTAAGACCCTCAGTACTACAGTCAACTGTAAATCGTTGTAAAGCGCCCTTGATCATATACACATGGAAAAGGCGCTATATAAATGCTAAACATTAGTATTATTATTATTAGTAGTAGTAGTATCCAAAACAACTATGATAAACAGATTTCAGGTGCTGTCAATTTTCAATATTTCTAATTATTTCTTCACGTGCTCTGGACTAAGTTTAGCTCCGTAAAGCGTTGTTATCCCACTTGTTTAAATTCCATTAAAGCAACTACACTTGCCGCTGGCTATATCTCCTCTTCCAACCTCGTGGTACTCGACACTGTAAATGCACACGCTTCTCTTTCTTTCAGAGCACCAGGTGCATTTATTTTGTAGTCATAAAAGGTGAGTTTAACAACCATTTACACGACAAGAATCAGCATAAAAAAGGCTACAAAGGATCATCTGTTTATTCCTTTTTGCCCTTTACCCATGACAAGCGCCTCGCCGTTCCACTCGTCATACGAAGCACTGGATGAATTTCACCAACAAATTTCCCCAATAGGATGGTGATTGCAGATCACTTGCACTTCTATTACAACCTTTGAGACTGCTTCTGAGATGCGTCTTTCAGTATTAATACTCAATTGAGGTGGTTCTTCTTAAAGTTGAGAAAATTCAATTTCTCTATGACGGTTTTGATCGCATTAATCAGGACGCAAGACATTTTAGCACACTGAGCTTGGAGCTAGTAAGGTGACGGCGGCTAAGTTGTGAAGAGAGAACAGTTACTGTTGTCGATCATTTCAGCTCAGTCAGTTGAGTTGCACAAGGTTTACACTGGTACCAAAGCTTTCAGCTAATCACTTTTGATGCGGCATCCTTCAATATTTGCGCTGCTTTTCTGAGTTCATCATCACTCAACAGTACATTGAGGGTAATTCGGATGCTGTAAGAGAACAGTTATTTTAAATAACACTTGCATGATGATAATAATGATGATGATGATGATGTTAATGGTAGATGGTAACGACTCCCCCCAACCATTATTTAAGATAACTAGGCATCCATAGAGTATATTTACTGCTTAAAGATGACGATGATAACAATAACAACATGCGTTCTTGGAGCATTTTCAGAGCTCAACGCTCAGATATTATTAGAAAAGAGTGAGAAAAAATACGTCAAGTTGGTTGAAAACAGACCTTATATATAAATTTCTTAGGGTTTCGTGAAAGGAAGAACCAACACAAAAGCGGTCAATCCCGCTATTTGGAAAATGACCAACTAGCCCCACCCCCTCCCCCCTAAAACTAAACTTCAACAAGTATCTTGTAGCCTGCGTCGCAGACTGTCCAAACCTCCGCAGGCTAGTATCTTGCCTCTGACCTTAACCTAGGGGAGGGTTCGTGAGTAGCCAAAATGTTACCTCAAACAATAATTTGGGCCTTGGATTTATTTTTTGCAATTCAACAATTTGTATCAATTCAAATACAACGAATAAGTATCGTTCTAATATTTATCTTCCAAAATGAACAATACTCTTCATTTTATTTACAAAACTGTTTTTAAATAAACACTGATGCGACATCTCAATTTTAGTTACAATATAATAATTTGACTTTAATTTTGAAAACGTATTCTTGAGAGATACTACTATTGTTAGTGGTGTGAAATTTACTCTCCTTCCAAAGTATTTTAACCTGGGTGTAGTTAAATACCACATACCTTGGCCGCGGGAGGAACATTTCCTCGTTCTTCAGGTACTTTGCCAGAGTAAGAGCGATACCATCTGCGAATGCCTAAAATGAAGGATTTGGATTTTCACTCGAGACTTGAAACTCAGAGACTATACAATCTGGACCAGTTATCTGGAATTGTCTACTATGTAGATGCTTCCAAAATAATAAAAAATTGGCCTGGTAAATTGCAATCAAAACAAAATAGAGTACAAGTGATGATAATTAATGACAATACAGTTATGTAATTAATTTGAGGAATTGTGTTAATCTAGAATAATTTACCCGCTTCGATTAGCGTTAATGCTACCTGTGGGCTAGCTTTTATAAAAGGTCATCAAATTTGATTTTTTCCTAACAAATGAATGAATGACTGTGCGAATGAGTGAGTGAGTGAATGAATGAACGAGTGGAATGAATGAATCTCTTTAAATAAACGACTACAGTCTTAAAATTCTCTAAAAGTCGAGCTACATACTTCCCTTTTCACCTTTCTTGAGCACAAATCTAACCCTGTTTTAAACAGGGCTAGAAGGTTAAAAGAAGGTAGGGGGCATGGGGCACAAAATGCCTGTATCGAAGCTCTTGATTCAAAGTTTAGAATTTTCCTGACACTTGATCAAGGAAACACATCTTCCACAGCAAAAAATGTTTTTGTACAAGTTAAGGTTTTCTGTGTGTTTATGCATGTTTCTTGCTAAAAAAAAGTATGCCTGAAAAACAACTGTTGGTGTCTGCTGTTTTGTGTGATGGTTTCCCCAAAATCCAAGATGGTAGTTTTAAAACTCCCCATACAAAGACATATCAAAGTACTACTACGAAAAATAAGGTTTATCAACCAGTTCTCATTTGCTCCCTTCAAGGGCATATGAAGTGAAAAATTGTCTTACTACAGTGGACAGACCTTGCTCAATGAGGAATAGCTGGGGGAAAATTTTGTCAAGCTCTTTTATGGTTCTTGAGACATTATTATTGAAAGTTCTCAACCAATGACATAATGTATGGTGCAAACAAATTAGCATTTTTTTAAAATCTGCAGCCAATCCATAACCTTTGGATGTATTTAAGCCAAACTTGGGCTGCTGATGTATCCCGAGGTAGGTAGATCGTCAGTGCAGGTTTGGCTCAAATTTATCCAAATGTTATGGATTGGCAGCAGATTTTTAAAAATTACAAATCCGTCAAAACCACTCATGGCATCATCAGTTGAGAATTTTAAATTCTAATATCTCAAGAACCATAAAAGATTTTGACAAAACTTTTTAATGCTATTCCTCATTGAGCAATGTTTATCACTAGTCTGAGTAAAAAAAGTTTCATTGCATGAATATGCATTTGAATAACTACAGAATCAGAAAGCCTCTTGACTAAATTTGAGTTGGAGTAATCACCCTCTTACCAGGTCTATAACTCTCTGAAGTCTTGCTTCTTCTTCACTGTAAATCTCATTTCTATGATCCTGACTTCTGTAAGTTAATGGTTCTGCTACACAAAGGTGAATTACTGGGGATTCAGTTAATCCACTTGCAACAAAGCCCTGAATCCTAGAAGGTGGAAATGAAAAGCACTGAAGCTATCAAACTTGTGGTAGTAGGATAACCAAAGGTTATTTTTCTAGAACTGAAATTTATCTTCATTTCAATTGAGCAGGGGGCCTTCTCACTATACCCAGAGCAAGAAGAGGTCATCCTAAACAAACTCAATGTCATTAAGTAAGCAATGTCATCATCTTGTCATCACAAACATCATCATTAATTATCGCTATTGGCTATTACCATCATCATCATCACCACCATCATCACTATATCATCATTATTATCATCACCATCATCATCATTATCATCATCATCATCATCACCATCATTATTGTCATTGTCATGACCATTACAACTGTCATTACTCTGTAGTAATTACCATTACCATCATCATTACCATTATTATTGTGTGTCACAACCATGAAATATCCATGGGCAAAATGACCATAAACCTTGAGTTTGCGAAATGCACAGAATGTCAAAACCAAAAACCCATCAGCAAACCAGAGTTAAATAATAAACAGCATGACAAGCTTTGCAAAAACCCTGGAAATCCTAAACTAGCAAGTTTCACAGTCACTCACCCTCTGAGTTCGTTCCTAAACAATACAGCTTTTTGCCTCAGTTCATCAAACATCACTGAAAAAGAATTGCAATATATAACCATAAGTTTCAATTAAACAATAGCAAAAAACCTTATGTCACATAATCAACAATAAAGCTTTCTTTGTTTGGCAGATACACTGTAAATACAAAATAATATGTAAGAACAAAGTTCATTTTTTAAAGTTAAAAGCAATGCCACCTTTTTGACATTCCTGGTTATAGAAATAACTTGCTTATTAGTTGTATATTTCTGTTTAACTGTTTGTATACTCCTTTATACAACACTATCCAACATCTTAAAAATCTAATGCAAAACAACCCAAATCATCCAAAATGACTGTATTCATCATGATCCAAAAGCAATCATTCAAAATCACCCAATGATGTGTACCACATCAAACAACAACGCTTTAAAATGTTCACCATCCAAGATAATTATCTGCATCATCCAGCATTATCCATACCGTCAAACATCATCCTTAACATACATGATCATCCACACCATCAAACACTATTACCATCCAACATCATCCACACCATCCAACATCATCCACACCATCCAACATCATTCATCACCATCCAACATTATCCACAACATCCAACACAATTTACTAACATCCAGACTTATCTGCATCATTCAAAACCACTATGTGTATCACACCAAACAACAATGCCTATTGTCTACCATTCTAGATTATCTACATCATCCTGCACTATCCATACCATCCAGTATCATCCACACCATCCACAATCATCCACTTACTTGAACCTCAATCACCACCATCAAATATCAATCATCACCATCAAACACCACCATCCTTGATCATCCACACCATCCAACATTCCAACATCAACATCTTCATCAAACATCAACCATCACCATTTTCAATCTTCCCAATCATCCAACATTAATCCCCATGAACCATCACCATTCCCAATTATCCCAGCATCAATCATTAATCACTATCAAACATCAATCGACACCATTCCCAATCATCCCAACCATCCAACATTAACCACCATCAAACAACAATCATCACCATCCAACATCATCCACACCATGCATTACTTGACACCATCTAAAATAAACTGCATCATCATCCTACCCAATCCAAAATCATCCACACTATACACATTATCCAACATCATTCTTTGCCACCCAATATCATCCCATATACAAGTACTGTTCAATTTAGGCTGGGACTAGCAGAGTTCAGACAATTATGTTGTCATCAGTCAAATGCATTCCACTAATCTATGATTACTTCTAGTCTTAACACTACCATGGTATAGACTAGTTTAGAGGCTTATAATCATTGTATAGATTAGTTTAGAGGCTAACATTTTATCTGTAAATTTTCCTGAAAAGCCCTTTGGGGAGTGAAAATAAATTTATTGTATTGTATTGTATGGTTGTTGTATTTAACAATTTCAGCCTTAGACAGTCACAAAACATCTAAGTTCTCCTTACATAACTCATACAAAATATGAAATGTGGTAATGAGAAAATTCAAATTGATCAAACAAAGCAAACTACTGAAGATGAAAGGTAAAGTTTTATTTGGGAGAATATACTATCGATCTGGGACTGGGCATGAAAGTTTTAACAAAATAACATCTATGACTGCCGTCATCAGAGCTCTACTGTCATTGTTGCTGAGATAGAAATCATTACCTGGTTTCTTTTCAATGATGTTGAGAGCTTCTATGGCTGCTGATGCTAAAAGAGGAGGTAAAGATGCCGAGAAACAATAACCTGCCCCTGACAATCTCTGAAATAAAAAGATACAAAATGAGTTGCTATATTAAAGGGACAATATTGTAATACTTTATCAAGTTCAGGACAGCTTTGTGAGTGACTAACCAGTTCTAATCAAGACTAATACTACTAGGACTGCACTTGACAACAAGATGCTTTTGACAGCTTTGTAGGCTAAAAGTCATGTGGCATCGAAGACTGAAAACAAAGACACCCTCCTTTGAAGTTTGCAGAGTTTCCTAACCAGTCTACATCCACTATGTTCTAGCTGGAACTAACTGAAATTTAATTTGAAACCTAGCAGGGAACTCAAAAAGGATAAAACTGGTTGTTTAAGACAAAGTTTCCATTTCAAAATAAAAATATCTCTGAAATGCTGATCCTCAATTTAAAAGTTCTGAAGGTTACAATACCTGATGATCAACAACAAAAGAGGTACCACAGCAAAATCCACCAATTGTGGCCAAGGAATTCTCCATAGATACAGATACAAGGTCCACCTCATCAAGCTGGTGCAAGTAATAAGAGATTTTGAAATGGTAAGTAAATTTACATTATGACAGTATGTACCTAAGTGAAACTGACAAAACAGATTTAAGAACCAAGTATTTAAGAAACACAAATTATTCTAACAATGTGTTTATGAAATAGCTTTTCACAACGTGTAAAATGTGTTCACTTTAATTCATGTCAGAAATAAAATTATTATAATTATTATGAACAGCTCAGTTAAAGGAGCTTATGTTTCATGATCAACGTTTAGCAGTCAATGCTAAATGTCTGCAATGTAAGATTAAATGTATCAAAATGAATTGCTTTTGGAAATTAAACAGAATGAAAAAATAGAAAACTAAGATATTTTTTAATTCTTTTGAAGAAGAGCAACGGATTATCACAAGTTGAACAATCAGAAACAAATTCTAAATATTAGACAGGAATCAAACCTGTAACCCTCTTCACAAATAGAAGCAACTAGATAATTTTATTTAATATACAGACAGGTCTCTTTTAAAAAATGGCCATCAAACATGGTTAATACATGGAACAATGGCATGTAAACAAGGTCATAAAAGTGTCATTAATGAGTGTCTACTCTGCACAATTTTGTGTGTCAAAGTCATTCAACCACAAATTTGAGTTCATTATCAAGCATCTCTAAGTGCAGTGAGTAACTGACATAAAAGGTCAAGCAGAACTTGTAAACTTTACTCAAAGTAAGTCCTTGCTCAAACTTACAGGAATGTCAAAGTGTTCTGTTATTCCACGGCCAGTTTTTCCAAGAACTCCAAATGATAAACTTTCATCAATGAATATTCTCACTTTGTACTGCTTCTTCAACTTTACCTTTAATTAAAGCAAAAAAATTATAAAGCTTAATTATTCATTTCTTTAATTAGAACTTCTGATGGGAAACAAAATTAAATTCATAACTTGTTTCAAGATTGATTCTCAATCTTAAGCTTTCAATAATACTCTTGAAATTCAATCAATGTTGAAAAAATTCTCATTAACAAGCTTCCTCTACTAACCAACTCTGGTAAAGGAGCAATGTCTCCATAATTCATGTAAAGGCCTTCCACAACAAGAAATCTCCTTGTAACCTTGGCTTTATTGGGATTCTGTTAAGAGATCACAGGAAAATTTTAAGAACAACAGAATGAGGCATGTTGTAGCATAATGAACATGTATGAACAACCTCATAGTTCTCATCAATTCTTTATAGTGTACTGCAGCCAATTGTGACAAGAATGTGGTACTATGCAAGAGATGGCTGTTAATTGTAAAGTAACAATGATTCAAATGAGGAAATGAAGCTGATCAACCTTGCAATTTCATGAGGAAACTTATGAAAAACTTTATCAGGAAGACAGAGAGCTTGAATCCCACAACTAAAAGAAAAATTCCCCTAGCTCCAAATGGGCATAATATAAACTTGCAAGTATCCAACACTCCAAGATTAAATTTGATAAAATTTGACTAAAATTATTAATGCCATCATACAGTTTGTATTTCAAAAGCCAACCAACAGGAACTGTTCTATAATCCAAAGTTATTTCTACATGCAAAAAATGACTTATAGGATGAAGTATTCCTCAACAAAATATAATTACAATTTGTATAAATATAAAAAAGTAGACCCAATTATGGAGAATTTTACCACCTTATCAATTGATAATAAAATCAACTACTGTAGTCAGCTTTATTACCTTCCTGTCCTTGTCTTGTTGTTCTTGGAGAAGCCGCTCAAGATCATCCATATCATTGTGTTCAAACCACATCACTTTGCTTCGTGACGCAACTACCCCCTTTTGAATGGCAAAGCACACTCCTTTGTCACTGCAAACAGAAAAAGGTTTATGAGCAACCAACAATCTGGAAGCAAGATGTTTTATCATCATTAAGTTTGATCTTCCAATTCAAAAAAAGATCTCTGAATTAGATATGAAAAATAGAGAAAAGTAGTGACTTAATAAGCATTAATCAGCAATGCTGCACATGCATACTAATGATATGGAGATACTGTAGCCAGTAAAATGGCATTGAAGCCTTGCACAGAAACTAAGCCTGTCCTCAGGACCCTAAAATTAGTTCGAGCCTGTTTGTCAGCTACACAGTTATGACGAGGGCTTTTACAAGGCTGAAACAGCTGCTAACACTCAGGCTTAAACTATTTTAGGATCTAGTACATGCTTAGTTCGTTCTGATCTGTGAGGCCTTAGAGCCATTTTACTGGCTGTCTTTATTTCGTTAGCACCCATGTTACAACATAGCTGATTTATCATCACCAGCCAGATCTCACAAGCACATTGCTAAGAAATATTATTAAAACTAATAGTGCCTTTAACTTGGTAGAGAAAGTGCTGCCGAGTTAGAAATTAGTGTGGTAGTTACTGAATATATGAAGAATATATGTACGTAGACATGATCCACAACATTTTAAGCAACTCTTAATTTATTTGTCAAATATAAATCATCAAATACTTTTTCACATTTCAAATATTCATACAATTATTATGTAATATTCAACATTATCTCAATTGTAACATTTGATATAGTTTTCAAATTATTTTATGAAACTTCACGTCCTTCATGTTCTTGTGGCAAAATTCTGAATTGTTACATGATTGGAACCTAGTCCTCCACAAAACTATAACAAACGGCCAGGTCATGCAGGCTTGATCAAGACAATTAATGCTTGAAAACAGGAAAAATGAGGTTAAAAAAGCCCATAATCTCAATACGTCAGGAATAAAACAAAAATATAACCAGTTAGTCAAGTATTTTTAATAAATCGGGGCAAATAACTGAAAAAGAAGGAAAATGTGGGAATCAGACAAAAGAAAGTCAGGGATCCAGACAAAGTCCAGGTCATCGCACAAATGGAACTTTCTGACCCCACAGGAATATTGAGTACTTTCCTTGCTTTGCTGGGCAGCAATAACTTCTCTGAAACTTTCTTTCTGTACATTTTACCATGATATTATTTTACCATGTATAATACGTAAATGACGTTCAAATTTTGACGCGTAATATACACAGAACCTTGCATTTTGAACTTTGCATTTTGAGAGTACTAGAGTTGTATCATTCAGCACTCAATAACAAGAATGACAGTACCTTTACAAACCTTAAGAAGATGCTGATCACACAAGAAGAAAAGAGATTTCCGTTTTGTTTAATTTGCTCATTTGTGGAACTCATGCAAATTTAGTCAACCCTTTGAGTGATTCAGGTTTTGTTGAAATGAGCTTGAGTTTGGGTTGCAAATTATGCACAAGCATGTAATATACACACCGGGAAATATTTTATTTTGAACAAAATAATAACAAGGGCATGGCCCTTTAATGCCATGGAAACCACAAAACAACTTAACATTAAAGTCCTGGAAAGGGTTCGGATAGTTGATGGACAGGTGAAAGAGTTTCAGAACATTATTTTTCTAATCTTGTTACAACTTGGCTGAGAGTTCAAATCCCTGCAAAACTGCCGAGCTGTCTCATTAAAGAAATACAAAACATCACAATTTTACAACTTGTCCATATAATCTTCACTATGACAGCAACATTTCGAGTATCTGTATTCTTTTTCACTATGACAGCAACATTTTGGAATTTCTGTGTTCTTTTATTCTTTATAAGCAATTTTAGGTTTTATGTATGACAAGCTTATTGCAAGAAAACAAGAATAAGTTTCCATCTGTATGTTCAGTATTTCTTTAAAGTGAAACTTCTAACTGTGCCAGAGAAAATAAAAATTCAATATACTTTAGGCCTGAAAATGCTTGCAATCATTGATCTATAAATTAAACATGGGTTCTCATATAATCTTACCAAAAGATGACATCCCCTCTTTTTGAATAAGCAGGAATGGCACTTGCTATTGTAGAAAAACCATACGAGTACAGAATGGCTTCTTCTGTGTTCATAAACTTAGCCACTCTCTGCTCCAGCTCAAGATGTACATCTACAAGAGAAGTTTAATATGCAAATATTAGTTCAAAGACCTAATGTTGCACAAGAGATTTTCTAACCAAAACTGATGTGTATGTCACAGGTCAAATTTAAAGGAATTTTCTGCTAATTCTAAGAAAAGTTCAGGATTTGGCCCAGAATATTTGCAGCAATTGTTTTGGTTTGAGACATCCCTACATAAGAACTACAGCTGTATCATTGATAAGAGGGATGGGCACATGATCGAATATGGGCACTTAACCAGTCAAATGCATAATATATAATTATGCACAATATCAAAAATGAGAGATGAACAATTTTCAAGCCAATTGGCAAAATAATTTTGTTTAAATAACACATTAAATGAAATGTTTTCTGGGTGCAGCTCCTTCTTCAACAAACTACAGGTTGATGGCAGATTGATTGAGATATGAATCAGTACGTAAGAGAATGATCATGTGCAGGGCTCGAAACTAACTTTTTTACTACTATAACTAATAACCAGTTTGGCAAGTAACTTTGGGAAATCACATGCCTGATTGAAATTTTATTAGTAAAAACTAAACCAGAACTTAACTTAAACTTAAAGGCTGACACAAATAATTTAATACTCTTTCTAATCAAGATAAAGAATAAATGATTGATTTATTTTAATAATGTACTACCTATTGTTCCATAAAAACCTCTTGGGCCACAGGAACCAACACCATACTTCTGAAGACTCTTCACTGCAGCATCCTGGAACCAGAACAACCAATCATTAACACATACCACATTAATTAATTAACAATAACAATAATAATAGTAGTAATAATAATAATAATAATAATAATAATAATTTCTGAGGTGCAAATTCAACATAGCATTTTCAAATGCGCCATACAAATGCTAATAATAAAAGATCCCTTATATACAGTAGATGTAAAGATGTATTAACTAATTCTCCCAAACTAAAAAAACTTATAAGAAAATAATAAAAAAACAAATTGATAATAATTAAAAGTGGTAATAATTTAGCTAGTAATTAGAATTGTATGCAGCCTTAAAAAGATGACAACTTTTTCAATTTCTTTTTAATAGTCTTGAGCTACGTTTCTCCCCTCAACTCATAAGGGAGGCTGACAGTAAAAAAGGAAAAATGATAACATTATTAACTAGTATTTACTTCACCCAAAGTAGCAGTACCAGCAGCAGCAACAATACTGTAGTTATAGTAGTTGAATCAACAATGTTACCTCAATTTGTTTATTGCCAATAAAACCTAAAAAGTTGAATGTTGCAAAATTCAGACATTGTTTGCCTTCTACTGTAAGCATGTGGCCAGGTTTCCTGTAGGAAAAAAGACCAGAAATTAAAATGTTTAATAATAATGATTAAATTAAAATCTCATTGGTTAGGCTTGGCAGAATATCTACCTCCATTCAATCACCGAGTACAAGTCCCATGTAGAAGTACAACAGTTCCTTATGTTAAAGTCTCTCAGTAACTCAAAATCACTCAATACTGAAATCACTTTAAGTGCCTACGGCATGAAATGTTTTGTTATATCTTAGAGGAAAGACCTTGCTATAAATGAGGCATTGGGTGAAAACATTTTGTCAAAATATTTTATGGTTCTCAAGTGTTACGTTTAAAGTTTTCAAGTGATGACATCATTGTCTGTACGAGAAATTTTCAGTTTTTTGAAATTTTCACTCCTATTCCTCATATTTTACCAAGGTCTAATCCACTGGGTGTAAAAAAATAATTAATTTCATCTATAGGCACTTTAATATAATTTTCATCAAACAACATGCTGATTTTGCTCTAGACCCTGAACTTGATGCCTTTTGTTATTTGATTCCAAGACCAAATAAAAGCTTCAGCTGACATACACATTTATTTAGTTTGACCAATAGAAACTGGTGAAGCCCCAGGCCAGACCAATTTAATTTCCGACGGTCAGTCGGAAAAAAAAGCTAAATAAAAAAAATTTACAAAATAATGTTTTTGCTTTGGCTTTGAATATCAATAAAAACTTTCATTATGGCAAACCCTGCATCCGTAGCGATTTTTCAAAATTCACATTTAAAAAGGGTCAATATATAATGAAATTTTAATTAAATATACAGTACGTGACTCCAAATTTAATACATAGTTTTGGAGTTGGCTTGTGCAACAAGCACCAACTTCTGAAAAACAGAAATCAGGAAAAGAGCTCATATTTATTACTCTTTGTGGCATAAATCAAATGTACTGCACAAATAATTTCAACTATGACAAAATTGCGACAACAAACACTGTTCATGAAATCTACACGACGCAAAAAATTATAGTTGGCCATTTACATGTTATCCTTATTTTGAGAACTTTTTAATAATGGAATATAAACGATTGAAAAGATGTGATTTGTCTTCCAGGTCGCTTGGAAGACTCTGTGCAAGTTTTATTTTTTGCCGAAGCACTGAAGATTACCTCTCTGCATAAACCAGGAACACCAACTTGTAGCTCTAAAATCAACACTCAACTCAGAGTGCTCTTCAGCCCATTCCAGCATCTGAATTCGAATCAACTGTCTTGTAAAATAACCCAGATAATCATTGCCACTGTAATGGTATCTTTCAGTTTGGGCCACTTGCATGTTTTCCAGTGACTTGCACTCTCTGCATAAATCGGGAAACCAACTGGTAACACTAAAATCAACACTCAACTCAGGGTGCTCTTCAGCGCATTCCAGTACCTGAATTTGAATCAACTGCCTTGTAAAATAACCTTGATAATCGCTGCCACTGTTATGGTACATTTCAGGTTGGGCCACTGGCATGTTTTCCGACAATTTGCACATTATGACATCCATGCTCCAGGAATTAAATTGGTCTGGCCTAAAAGAACATTCTTGATTTCCTCAGACCTTTTCCTTTTACTGTCCCTGCCTATACTGTATATATATATAAGACTCGACTCACTGATTGAACATAAGACATATGCTTGTAACACATCTATACCTGTCAGGCCATGAATTCAATCCACCATGTTTCATACAACAACTGTCTCTCAAGTCCCAGGTCCTTAAGGTACTAATACTGAGGTAAGATCTGGTATTGAGTCAATACACTACACTACCTAAGCAGAGAGTTATGAAGAATTATTGCACTCACCCCTCTACAACTCTTGGTGAGAGTATCTTCCTATCATAAGGGGGTGTGGAAGGAACAAGTGGTTCTGGCTCCCATTCTTCTATTAATTCCTCTTCTTCCTGAAAATAACATTTTCACCAGTGACCCTGGACTGAGAAACAAGAAATCTCCAAGCACCAAACTGGATTTCAGGTATTCCAGTCCATAATTTATCGCTGGCAGATTTAGGGGAGAAGCCAAGGGGGCCTGGGGCCTCCCCTTTTGGGCAGCACTTACTGTTTTTGGTTGCCTCCTATTTTAGGAATTTTTTTTTTAAATATTCAAGCAAACTTTGAAGAACTGACTGAGTAGCCATACTCTTTTTGCCTTAAACCAGTTTAGGCAAGCAGTGGCCGGCATGGTCTTTCAGAACCGAATGCAAATCAGACGAAGTTTTGATTGAAGATTTTGTTGTACCAAGGTGCTTAATAGTAACAATCTGAAGGTGTTCAAGGAATGTTTTGTTTTTGAGGAAGTTTGGGGGAAAAGGGCTTTCCCCCCCTCCCCCTTCAAAATTCCTGGATCTGCCCCTGTTTAAATCTATTAACAAATTCCACCCCTTTAGCTGGCACTGGTTCCAATCAATACTTTTTCCCAAGAAATGGGGGAAATGTATCTATTTCAAGAGGGTATAACCCTTTCACTGCAACAGTTTATCAATAACTTAACTCTTCTTATGTACCATGAAAAAGTTATTTAGTCTTGAGACTCTAACATTGGATCTTCTCAGATGAACTGTGAATTTCTGCCATACTTTTTATAAAAGTTGTGAATATATAAGTTAGGAGAATTTACAATTAACTTTTCTACTGTAGGGGTAAATTAAAGGGTAAACTCTTTCCTGACATGACAACTAATAATACTATCTATAATTATTTAACTAAGTATTATGATCAACTTGCCATTTGTCATGACCTTTAAAATGCGAGAGGCAATAGTTGAAGGGTCTAAAGCAAAAATGATGTGGCTTTGCATGAAATGCTAAATTCTCCCAATGGTTATGAAGAGATAATAGATATAATGTAGGGAGAAATGACAACTCTGTCACAATGTTTTTGCAGTAGACTCTTCAATTTATGTTGACTTGTAATGCTCCTTCAAGTACTTAGTATGCATGTACCTTGTCTGTAAGGTGAAGAACTTGCTCTTGCGGTCTGTAACTCTTCGATAAGATCAACCTTATTATCCATATGACTAGGATTGCTTCCAACAGAACATGATAGAATGGGACCTTTGAAAGTTTTGAAACACATTAAAAAGGGATCATCCCACATGACTATATACCATATTGATATGAGTGTATATATATATATATAGTTAAAGACAGAAATACAAACAAATGTTACATACAAAATTAATTATAAATATATGCATAGATGGATCTATATGACCATATAGCATAATAACAAACTTCATTTGAATGATACTGATCAAAATTAATCCTTTCTTGAGCCTGTGTGGCTCATCTGGCCAGTCCTTTTAAAAGTTAAAAAATATTAAAAACATTAAATTAATTATTATAGAAAATTATTAAATTTAAAAATTCCTGATATTTGTACTAATAAATGGAGTCTCCAACTCCTGGACTGGACTCTAAATATCCTTCACAGGTTGATTAGCCCCCAGCAAAAGATGGTACCTGTTTGCACAGCTGAGTTGACTGGAAACAAGTTGGGTACAGTGTCTTGCTCAAGGGCACAACACAGTGCTTTAGTGTGGTTTAATCAAATTAAACTCGTGACTAAGACCACTCTGCCACTCAGTTGTTCAACATGTGTGTGGCATGTTGATTCATACTTTAATTATGGTGGTTGGAAGGCATGGTCGAAACAAATGAATCTTATAACTACTCATCACAGTTTCCTGTGTTATCTTTTTTTAAACATAGTGTTAAAGTTTTGTTTAAATGGCATTATAACACCTTAAAAACTTTGAAAGCACATCAGATGCTAATTGCTGACAGACTGAAGTTTAGATCTATGAATAATTATTATATGTTTAGTACATTGCATTCTTAACACAAATAAATAAAGCACTAGTCTGTAGATGCAGAACAAAATATGTAGGATGACCACAACAATAAAAATGATTGCTTCACATCGTTTCTAGATATCAAATGAGACTGTTTTTGAACTGGAGCTTAAATTAAATTAATTTTGACACGTAATAATTAATTTATTGACTATAAGGCATGAAAAAGCATTGAATGGTCAGTAAACATTTATTCGACTGAAAAAATAAAATTATCAGTGAAAGGCACCCTAATCCACGCCAGAAAATTATCATGGTTTGAATGTGCAACCTTCACTTAAGCAAGGAGTGAGGAATTGACAACACGTCAACAGCTGACCTTAGCGTTTAGTTTACGCAACTCCTTCAAACCATTAAATGGTACGAATTCAGAAACACACGCAGTTTAAAAAAAGGAAAAACTCAACTTACGTTGGTATAGTATTCCAAAACTTCTATGCCTCTGGTAAGATAAAGCGTAAAGTAAGACACGTTAAAAGGAGAAGGGGAGTCCAACTCTTTTCCACAATGCTCTTCCGAAGCCGCCATTTTGAAAACGCCCCAAAACAACTCAATGGACAAAGACTGGGGCGAGGGTAACAGTTTTCGTGCTGGTTCGTTAAAAGCCGAAAGCCTTTCGACGTGAAATCGATTAGATTGGACGGTTTCTCAATCGCCACGCACCGAAACTGCAAGTTTTTTGGGGGGTAAAACTCAAAAAGATGTCTGCTGCAAATCGTATGAAATTCTCAGAGGGAGATTGGATTTGCCCAGATAAAAAGTAAGCTGTTTCTAAATGAGTTCTATTAAGATAATTTGGTGACAAATGTGGTGTTTCTTTCTTGATTTTCAGATGTGGTAATGTCAATTTCGCTCGCCGGACGACCTGTAACAAATGTGGTCGTGGTAAGTATTACAATTGTGTAAGCAGGACTTAAAGTTTATGTGTCAGTCATATGGTGTATGTAAATTTGTTTGTATGTTCGAACTGTTTATTCTGCTAACTGTGATTCAATATTTTTGGAGTTTCTTTTTACATGCATGATTGAATAAGCTAGCGTGTTTTTAGTTTCATTACGTCTGCAAACTTGATTCAAGCCACGAGTTGACTTGAATTTGTAAATATTGTTATTTTGATTAAAAACCTCTTTTGTTAGTAGTAACTAGTCACGAAAAAACTTAAGGTTTTTCCAAGTAGGAAGGTGTCTACAGAGCCGGAGAATTCTTAACAGGAATTCTTAACAAGAAAGTACATTTTTTTCATTGATGTCTAATCGGGATGTATTTAGTTTGCAGCAGATCCATATAGGGTCTAATATATACTGAAATTTTGATTTGATATCAAAGTTTCGGAATTTAAAATAACATCAAGATAATTTATTTTGAAGTTCGTGATTCTTGAGAATTTGTTATTCTGTTTATATGTTTGGGGGAGGGGG
>JAOBRD020461927.1:0-18004 GCA_027575215.2 Hydrozoanthus sils | reverse complement strand
GGAGGAGGGGGTTGAAGTCACTGTCGAGCCCCTCAAGACAGACACCTTTATAAAATGGACACCAAATATTGGTCCTAATTTTCACATGCAGTCATTTACTGTACATGTATTCAGACACCTTTTTAAGACGGACAGCTAAGGCCAGCCCCAAAGGTGTCCATCTTAATTAGAGAACTTTGACAGTATTTATCTAAAGTTACATTGCTCTGTTTGGGATTTATAGAGAGGCTATTCCATTAATTTTTTATGCATATAATTATTTTAAAGCAAAAATTTTATTAGTCAAAGGCAAAGTGAATATCTGGTACAATCATTATTCATCACCCAAGATAGTTGACTGCCGAGCTTGGGATGTGTAATTGTTTTAGTGAATTACTATCTTTAATGGTCCACCATGTTTGATCAATCTCCATTTTCTCCTTAAGAATGATGTGTTTTGTATGTTTTTTTATATGTTGTATAAGGAGTAGTTAGGTGTTGATAACTGGCCTGGGCTGAAATTTTTGACAACTATTCTCATTTAAAACTAGTCGAGGTATTTTTTATAGTCGTCTCCATATTTGTGTTGAGTAGGGATTCCTACTGAGATGATGATCACATGGACTACAATGGCTTACACACCATACTCAGTGGTGGAGTACAACAAATTCATGAAGCCACTGGATCTCAGAGCATACGGAACAGTGACAAACTTTACTGATGGTGGCCCAGAGCATATTGTTCGATATATCCACCGAGTGAAACTTACTGGATTGGTTCCTGGTGTGCAATATGGTAAACACAAGACCTACAGTCATTCATGATGATAATAGTATTGAGAGTATTATTAATAATTTAACAAATTTAACAACCATATAGCTACAGCAGTGACAGCAATTATTTTGGCATAGTGTTGGAGTCTAAATATTCTTAATCATAATACCTATCTACTGAAAGCTTAAATAAGGGTGTAAAAATAAAATGTCAGTGATACAGTGGTTAGGTTGTTAGTGTGTTCAACTCATAAGCCTGGTTCACACTTGTGAGATAAGCACAATCACATTAGCACAGGAAAATCCAAATGCGAACATGCGATAAATACACAAGAACAAGCACAAGAAAAAGAAACATTTTTCTCACTCTTGTGCTTGTGCTTTTGCTTATGCTTGCTTCCTTTGTTTCACCAGTGTTAATATCTGTGAAACAAGCATAAACATGTTGTCACCAGATTACTTTGTGCATGGATAATTTTCATTTTCTTGTGCTCATTTCACATGACTGTGCGAATATGTATCAGTTCCTTATGCTTGTGCATGTGCTTATCTCACAAGTGTGAACCAGGCTTTGATCTTAGGGCTGCAGGTTCAAGTCACGGACAGACCAGTGTTGTACTTGCCTTGAGCGAAACATTAAAGGTGACTTGTTTCCAGTCAACTCAGCTATATAAATGAGTACCAGCTTTTGCAAGGGACTAATTACCCTGTGATTGATTATAAGTGTCCTGGTCAGTGAGGGAGAGTTGAATTTGTCTTGTAGGCTCAAGAAAGGATTTAGTTCAATTTTTTTCTATGATGGAAGTTAAACATGACTGAAAGTCCTTTCTTAAATCTTGGTGAAATATGAACTTGCGCATGCTTGCCATACATAGTAAAGTCTAATAATTAATTAATTAATTGATTAAGAGACTAATCTAGCAATTGATAAACATACAATACCAAGAGGAGCTTACTAGAAAGTGAATAGATATAAAGCAACCTTTCAATAATTTCAGTATTCTTTTCCTTTGTCATGGCTGCATTTCTTTTTCTTTGTTTCTTTGTTAATGTTTAGTATGAACTATTTGAATTGAGTAAATTAATGTGAAAAAATGTAAAAATCACTTATTTTGCTGTCTTGGTAGCTATTTTTTTTGCGAAACTTTTGCTGTCACAATTACTATATATCAGAAATGCAGGTGTTTTTAGATACAATTGTAGTGCAAACAAAATTGATTGTTAAAACTTTTTTTTGTCACAAACTGAAATTTTGATCCACCAAAATGATCAATAATCATAAGGTTTTTTCACTTTTTTTTGTGTACTGGCTTGCAGAATACCATTGTGGTGGCATTGGAGGATGGAGTAGTGTCTTTTCATTCAAAGCCATGGAGGCTTCTCTGGACTGGAGTCCAAGAATAGCTTTCTTTGGTGACATGGGAACTACAAATGCCAAGTCCCTAAGTTTTCTGCAAGAGGAGGCTCAGAACTATCAGATTGATGCTGTGCTTCATGTTGGTGCGCTCCACAGTTTGTTTTTTAGTCATTTCACATAGATTTGAACATAGCATCCTCCCTAGAGTAAGTGTTCTTCTAAACATAACAATGCTTCCTTTAAAGTTATAATTATAATAAACACACACCCAAGAATAAGTATCTACCCTAAAATATTATCGCTCTTTCTATGAAGTTATAATAAACACCCACTCTTGAATAAGTACCCACCCCAAAATAATTTCATTTACTATAAGATTATAATTAACACCCACCCTAGAATAAGTACCCACCCTAAATAAAACCATACTTGCTTAAAAGTTGTAATTAACACCCACCCTAGAATAAGCACCTACACTAAAACAACCACCCTTCCTATAAGATTTTAATTAACACCCACCCTAGAATAGGTTCCTATCCTAAAATAACCATACTTTCTATAAAAAAAAGTTATAATTATTGTCTCTAGAATATTAAGAACCTACTCTAAAAAATTTCCATACTAGGTAGAATAAGAACCCACCCTGGAATATTAACCATCTAGATTAAAGGTGCATTTGTTTGTGTCTATATTGAAATAGGAATAAGTGTAATTAAAACTTTATCTTATTCGTGTGGTTGTTTCTTGTAAAGTTACTAATAAGACATTTGTCAGTGATAAAACTCTCTTGGTAGAATAAGAACCCACCCTGGAATATTAACCATCTAGATTAAAGGTGCATTTGTTTGTGTCTATTTTGAAATAGGAATATGTGTATTTAAAACTTTATCCTACTCGTGTGGTTGTTTTTCTTGTAAAGTTACTAATAAGACATTTGTCAGTGATAAAACTCTTTTGAATTTTAAATTTGAAATAGATATATTTTATCGCCCCGACAATCTGGAAGAAATTTCAAAATTTATTCTTAATTCGGAATAGTTGGGAATAGGCCCAAACAAATGGGCCTTAAGTTCCCACTATATCCAATAATGATTCCAGAATAGGTTATGAAATGAATGATAATTTGTTAATGGAAGAATTTTATTTTTTAGGGGACTTTGCATATGACTTGTTTGAAGTAAGTGGACTTTTTCTGTTTGTTTCACTGATTGATGTAATAATATTAAAGTTGCAGAAGGTTGAAAACTGGTATAAAAAAATTAAGCAACTCGTTTTATCTCATAGCTGTTTGAGTGAGAGATGTTTTCCTTTTATCCTCAATAACAAGGGCTATTTAAAATATTACAAGTAAAACCTTGATAAATAATGAACCTCTATAAAGTTGTAACTAATCCTTGTTATAACAAATTAAGATACTTTTTGCCCCAATTGCAAGAAAATGTGTGGAGAAATATCTTGATTATAATGAATACCTCAATAATTATATCCAACATTTATTGGTTCCTTTGCACTTAATTAAACAAAGGTTTCACTGTACAGATGGACCTCATTATGGTCCAGGAAAATTGACCGTAATAATGGAGTGACCATGTAACGAGGTTTTTTTTTATAAAAAAAGTGTAAGGGCATTTGAGTGGCAGGTGAAAAAATGACCGTTATAACAGGGTGGCTGTATTAACGAGGTGACCGTAAGGCAGGGTTACACACTTATTGAAATTAAATCTTTCCTTTAAAACAACTTTGACAATGGACAACAGCTTTGAAAGGGTTTATTAACAGCCTTTTATAAGCTTTCAGATCTTGTAGAGTGATTGTAGAGATGTAGCATGATCTATACAATCCACTTGCAAGCAGCAAATGAACAATCATGTTTTTTCTTGTGTGTGTTAAAGCAAAATGGAAATAATGGGGATGATTTTATGAAGAAGATCCAGCCCGTTGCTGCTTATGTACCATACATGACATGCCCTGGAAACCACGAGCGGACTTAGTAAGTGGTACTTTCATTAAAGTTTCAGCCTTAATCTGTTGTAAGACAGTTGCTGCTGCTCACTATAGATAAACCTACAGAAATTTAGTAACAAGAACAGTGCCAGCAAGGACATTATAGGAACTCAAAAGACTCTAATCATAGTTCTAGGTAAAATTGATAAAGGTAGTAATGATTAAGTGACAATGATAATATGATAAAAGGGTTCTTGATAAATTATGGTAGACGATAATTGAAGAGGAGAAAGATCCAGACTGACAATGCTATAATCATGAGGACATATCAGTGATGCTGTGTTAGTGACTTCATGTCCAATACCCTTTATTGCATTGCTGGGCTGGTCAATTACTTTAATTTACAAATGGTACTTAATAATGATACATAAAAGATTAGGAAATATATTCAATATGTATGTAGGTGAGTTGCAATACAAAGACTGTCAAATGCTTTGTCATGATGTCACCTGTCTTTGGCCCAACTATGAGTGAACAACATTGTGCCCCAAGATCTGCTAGACCAGGCCGGTAGGGAGGGGGTGCAATGGGTGTGCATGCATCCCCCCTATCTCACAGGCAGACAAGGTCCACCTTTTTGTTTACCAACTAGTTTTGAAAAAAGCAACATCGTCTTGTTTTTTTTTTTGAGATTGGTTTTGCCTGCCTGATTTACATTTCAGTCTCAGACCTAATTTTTATAGTTTTCCTGGACAGGTTGCCAATGGACTTCCCTGATTTTGGCACTCATTTGGTCCGTTTCCTAGTTTGATTGTACCCAACTGTAAAATATCCTGGCAATGGGCCTGTAGACTGCCAGCAAGTTGCTGAGACAAATCTTGCCACAACCCTGATTACTCATTTGAATTTACACTAAATAGAATGCTAAATAAATAGTAAGAGTATAATCATTATATAATAATAGGAAAGAAAAAGGTAAATAAAATATTTATTATAATTATTGTAAATATTATACATGGTTATAGTTACATCAGCTTTGATAAACAAAAATATCCTTTTCTTGCAGTAACTTTTCCCATTACAGAAATCGTTTTTCAATGCCAGGAGACACAGAGGGGATATTTTACAGGTGATTATTAACTGTCACTTTGACATTTTGAGTTTACTGGTCTATCTGTTCAGTTTTAGTCAATATTATAAATATATATTATAATTTTACAACTGGAATTTGGTGTGAATCAAGACCACTCTTGCTGGTGTTTGCTGCCCCCTTTGTCTCCAAACACTACCAAACCATGCTTTCCAACTTTTGAATGGTCCCAGCATGGAAACCCTCTGAACAATTAATATTGTTATATACCTAGACTTTTACTCAACAAAATAAGCACTGTGATTGAATTGGTTGATTCTTGGTCATGTGCCCCTGATCAAATTCAAATGTATCCTGCCAGGATACAATTGTGCAGTTGTTGCCTGCATGCCAAACACATCGCCTAAAAAAGTCTAAAGAAAAGGGAAAGTCTAAATATATATTATTAACAAAGCACTTAATGTATAGTCCTTTGGGAAATTAGTTACTTTTGTTTTTCCTTGAGTTTTGATGTTTGTCTTAGGAAAATGGGGACTCTCAGGAAAACAAAACTTTGTCCCTGGGGACTATACATTAAGTGTATATCATTTTTCTTGCTGAAGAATAGAAATAATTGCTAATTATTAGATAATTTCTGGAGTGACCATGCAATTTTTCTTTAATTGTTAGTTTTCAAGTCTTCATTTTGCTCGTATTAAAGAGTACAGCTGAATGATCGATTATATAGTGTTGTTCATTCTAACTTTTGAACCAGTTGATGAAACCCAATAAAGTGACCATTCATTTTGCATATATTGAAGAGTAGAAATGATTGGTGTTGTTCATTCTAACTTTTGAACCAGTCATTGAAACAGACCATTCATCTTGCTAATTTTGAAGGGTAGAAATAACTGGTGTTATTCATTTTAATTTTTGAACCAGTTTGTGCAATTCTATAAGGTGATTCTTTGTTTTGCTCATCTTGAAAAGTTGAAGTGATTTATCAAAATGCTTTTTTTCTTTACCCTTTGTTGTAGTATTTGAAATGACCATCCGTTTAGTTCCTCTTCAGAGGTATTAATCTTTTATTAAATGTGGAATATTTTAACAAAATTAATTAATCCAAAATTTGACAATTCAAACAAACTGTGTTTTCCAGTAAAGCAATATCCATATTTGTCTATCAACTTCTGATGAGTAGTATTAACTATCAAGGGAAACATAAGCTCAAAGGTGTTAATGTCATGGAGGGTACATAGATTACTTATAAAACATTGAATAATAAAGGGAAACAAAGTCTACTTATGTAGAGATATCATTTTAGTTACCTGGGGCCAACCCTGATGACTCATCAATACTATTCATTATTACTACAGTAGTTATTCTTTTTTAAGCCGTTTCACTATATCTATTAAGCCGCACCCCCCCATTTTGAAAAAAATAGCTGAGCGGCTTCATGAATGGTGTAATTGTTTTGCAAAATACTTGATTTTAAGCCACATTTGATAGTTACAGATTAACTTGCTTAATGAACAAAATAACCAAAGGAGTTACAGTTTACGGGCTAAAAGTGCTGAAATTATGCATTCAAACACATAGAAAGAAACATGCAAGGAACATGGTTACTTAGTAAACAATAAAAACTGGTTAATTTGTCACAAGTTGTAAGGAACATTGATAAATAAATGAGACTTCTAAATTAAGTGCTTCATATTTTAAATGTCTTACATGTTTTTGTGTGTGTTATGACTTAATTGTGATCAGGATTAGTGTTTATTGTAGTCTTATAATTTTGAATGTTAAACTTTTTGTTTCCAGAAAAACTCGATTTTAAGCAACAACCCTCAACTAGAAATAATTTTGCTCTCAGTATTTTGAAACTTGTGAAAAAATGGTGCTGCTTAAGAGTGAATTATAACTAATACTAACAGTGGTTAGGAAGCTGACTTCTTTTATCTTTTTTAATTTCCTTTTTAACAGTTGGAATATTGGTCCAGCCCACATCATCAGTATCTCTACGGAAGTTTACTTCTGGCTTCAATTTGGTTTTCAACAAATTCCTAATCAGTACGACTGGCTAGAGAGAGACCTCAGGGTACTAGAACTTTCATTATTAACTTACTAGTTTAGCCCTACTTTCTTTTTACCAAAACATGTCTGTCAGAATAATTATAGTCATATTGTTTCGGTACTAAAGATTATTACTAGCTGTTACAGTAGTTACTGCTAAGAGTCAATGAGCAAGACTGTGTCAACACTCTAAGCCATAAGGTCACCATTATTATCTCCCATTCTGATTTAACTCATTTTTAAAAACTCATACTGTATAACTGATAAGTTTGAGAAAACTAAACTTTAAACACTGAAATAATTTTACCTTCAGTTTTGTAAGCCTGGCAACAATTTGCTTATAGATTGGAGGACAAAAATAATGTCTTATGCATAATTTTATGGTAACCAATTTAACTTGCAAACCTTTCAACACATTTAAAGGAGCAGGAGACTAGGTTCTAGAGGTAACTTGATTTTGGGTTGGCCTAAACCGAAACCAAGTTTATGTTGTGGAGTGGTAAATCGGTCTGAATCTTAAGCCATCCTGAAGTTATATTTGTCAATATTGACCCGAACAACAACATTTCACCTCTTTGCTATCATTTCTGTCAATATTTCTTTTGTTTTTTTTCTAAATGTTTAAAATGACTTCAAGATCCCCTATGCTTCTATCTCGCCACAATGGGCTTCATGGTGGAAGGGGTTGACTTTTTGAGTCGACTACAGAAGAAAAAAAAACATACAGGTCGCTTCCTGAAAATATGTAATTTATATTTTAATGAAATATCACAATCATTGATCACATGATGGGCTGAATGAAAGAATTGTGAACAAACAATCAAGTTCATGTGCCATAACTGCAAAAGTTAGTTCAATCATTACATGACTTGAGAAAATAATAATTGATTGTGAATTAACTAATACCTGTTTCAATTCCATTTAAGCTCTGAAGAAAATTGTTGAAATCTGAGAGGTATAAATTAGCATTGTAAACGTTATAAAATGATTTGAGATCCCCTGTGCTTCTATCTTGCCACAAATGCACTTTGTCGTGGAAGCGATCAACCTTTTAAGTCAGCTACAGAAGAAAACAAAAGACATACAGGCCACATCCTTAAATATGATAAGTTGTAGCAAAATATCATGATCAATAATTGCATGATGGGTTGAACAAACATGAAGTTCATGCGCCATAACTGCAAAAGCGAATTCAGTTGGCTCAAAAACCTGATTGTAAAACTTACCTCCTCAACTAATATGTCTTTCAATTATTATTCCATCTTAGCATTGTAGAAAATCATTGAAAAACTCAGACTAGATGTATAGCATTGTAAACAAACACTTCCTCAGATGCAATCTTTGCATTTCATGATAAACTGACCCATGCTTGTTTGTTTTAGTGATTGATCACATTTGAAGAAGACTAGAACTTAGTCTCCCATAGCAGGACAATGCCCCTTTAAGCTTGCCAGAAGCTTTCAGTTTGATTAATTCAAGAACAGCACCATAGAATGACACTGTTTCTTGAATAAATGCACACAGAAAACAACAACAAACAATTGAATAATTACTTTTTTATTAATAACTAGTTCCACAAGGCTCACTGCTCTCATCACATGTATAGAAACCAGGGAAGCTGTGACGTGAAATTTCCATGATTTGTTACATTACCTATCTTTTCGCTAGATCACTTGATATTTTTTTTGCTTAAAATATGATACTTATGCTTGTGGCTCTATAATTCTACCGCCTCATGATACTTACCCTTTGACTCAGATTACTTGTTGGCATTAACAGCACTGTTACATCAACCATTTAGTTTGCAGAAGTTATTGATAATAATTGTGGTGAAGTAAAATAAATTTAAAGGAAATGGAAGAGTTGATTTTGTGTTTTTTGTTGCAAGCATAGGAAGCAGCTGCTCCTGAGAATCGCACAAAACGTCCTTGGATCATAGTAATGGGACACAAACCCATGTACTGCTCTAACAATGATAGAGACGACTGCACCAGATATGAAAGCATTGTATGTGTTTTATATTTCTTTTGTCAGTATAATTCACATATGATTGTGTTGTTTTTGTGAAGTCTAATTCAATTTTCAACAAGATACTCTGGCTGTTTTGGCCACAATTGTTTTGAAGAGTTCACATTGTTATCATTTTTTTTGCGACAATTTTTATTTGAGGAGTCTTAGGAGAAGGGGCAATAGGGTTTAAGGTCCCCTTGGAGGTGTGGCAGTCAAGGCCTATGGTTTAATGTTCTTACCTGAGAAGGCATGAAGGTCTTAACCATTTGCAGACATTAGAGTAAAGGCAGCACCAGTCTCCTCCTTAGTTATCTGAAGACCCTGAGTGAAGATCTGGCTGAGAATCAAACCCAGTCCTCTAGCACGTCAGACAGGGGCCTTACCAACGGGGCTAGTGGTGTTAGCTATGTTGTTTTGTCTCCATGAGTGTTATTTGTTTGAATTCAATTTTTGGTTTAATTAATTCTACGGTATGACTTTGGAAGTAAGAATTTGTTTCATTAATGTTGGGGTTACGTACAGGTCCCTAACTAAGAATAATTAAAAATGATTAACAGTAACAAAATCTAAAAGTGTTTAAAGATCTATACAGTACATGCAGATCAATTAGTTGTTAGTTATGATTTCATTTGCCCAACTTCAGATTCGCACTGGGCTATCCAATAAACACTTGTTTGGACTTGAGGACCTCTTCTACAAATACGGCAAGTAAAAAGCCCCTCTGCATAGTTTTTATTTGCATTTAGTTGATTCCATTAATAATTATGGTAATTTTAATAATAATAATAATAATAATCTTAATGATAACAATAATGGTAATAATAATACATTTGATAGTAATTATAATAGTGCAATAAGATAAGTAATAGTAAGTTACAATAAAAGTCTTTATTGAGAAAAAATACTAGTTATAACCAATGAAAAAAGTTAATATTAAATTGATATACAATTGAATAGATTGAAATAGGCACCTATTTTAACAATGCTAAAAACATTTTGTTTCAACCTCTGGAAGTACAAAGTTGTAGCAAGTAGAAAGTTTTTCAAGCAATTATCATTAGCACAATAGCTTATTGGTATTTTGTGGTTATAAACCTGACCTCAATTGAATAGGCCTATTGATCTGTCTCTACTGTTTTCAACCAATAGATTTTAACCATGACTATTGAGACCCACAAGAAAGTAATTAGGTGAACAATCAATTGTTTTAATTGTTTCTGATCAATAGGTCACAGTTGCTTCATGGTTAAACATGTTGTCGAGATAGAATTCAACACTTCCTACAATAATCTTTGTTGCTCCATTCAATGTTGATTGTTTCAGTAGTGCTGTCCATAGATACTGTCTAAATAGTTTTTGAACCAATTCAAGCAGCTGAGGGTTCATATAAAATTATGATTTTTAGGCTTTAACAACTAAGCTGCCCCTGTTTTGGGCAACATTATTTGCTTTCAGGGTTTGTTCTTCGGGGAGAGGGGCTTTATTTTCAGATAAAAAGGATAGGGATGTGTCAGAAAATTGTTTAAAAATACCCTGAAAAATACCAAGGCATGAAAAATACTCTAAAAATACCTTGTAGAATTGATTTTGAAAAAGGTGCCAGGAGAATTTCGTTTTTGTTTCTGCATACTGTATTTTGCCATTTATAAGTCAACCCCCCATTTTGCAGCCAAAAAAGTGCAAGTTTTAGAGTTCCTGTGTATAAGTTGATCTCAATATTTCGCAAGATAAAAATACCAAAAAAATCTAAGTTTGTAATAATAAAAATTTGAGAAAGAAAAAAAAACAATAACAGAAATTACACAGTGAGTGAAGTATGTAATTATTAGTCATTTCCTTTTTTACGATAGTGGATTGTTTGTACACAGTATAATGTAAAGATCACAGAATTCTTTCTTGCTTTAAGTACTTATCATCTAAATGCTGGTTTTAAATATTTTTAGAGTTTTAAGGGGTGTTAAAAAAATTTCATGTTTTGATCTGTGTATAAGACGAGTGCAATTTTTAGACGTGAATTTTTGGTGTTAAAAGGTCAACTTATACACGGCAAAATATGATATTCTCTAAAAATATTGTTTTTCTAAAATAACGTTTAGTTAGTTTTTCTCAGAAAACCACAAAGTATCGGATTGTTGATTTTGGCCCCTAAGAAATTTGAAGAGCACCCCTAGTGTACCACTGGAGAGAGTAGAGGGAGTACTGGCCTCTCAGTGATAGATACCTTTGAAAATAAACTCACTTTTTTATCGTTTAATTCAGTCAGTCTCCATGACTTTCAGTTGTTGTATATCTTCTAAAAGGAGCTTCATTGCAGTTATTTGATGGACATTGCTACAAAAAATAACAACTTGAAAACATTCTTCTATTTTAGGTGTTGACTTATTATTGTGGGCCCATGAGCATTCGTATGAACGACTTTTCCCATTGTACAACCGACAGGTAACTTGTGGCTCCAGTTGAGAAAGATAATCATTATGTCAGACACAGTACAAACAAAAAGTCCAACTGTATCTCTTTGTATTATTAAAGGGCCCAACTGTTTCAAGGCTGATTAGTACCAGGGCTGGTGGTACGCTTTTGCAAGTGGGGCAGCTATAAGAGGGACAAGCGAGATTTGAGTTCCACTTGTCTGATGTAAATTTCACTTGTCCCATATATTGCAGAAATATGTTACTTCTTAGAATTAAACATAGAGTAGAGACATGAACATTAGAAATTACAAACATGCCCACTTGTAGAAGAAGATCATACATTTTATTTTTATTAGTAACAGAACTGATTCAAAAGTTTCTGAACACAAATCACAACAGCATGTGATTTCAAAACAATAAAAGCCCATCTTTGATGATGGAATATCAAAAAAAGTTGAATGCTGTGTATGAGTATTTCATTTTGTAGGAAATCAATGCAAGTTGTTTAAATAGTCATTTGGTTCAGCATTAATTTTTCATTTGCCAAACGAAGCTCACAACATAATTCATAGACAAAGAAGTGCATGTTCACGCGCTGTACGATTGTTCAGTGTGAAAATCTTGAAAGGTTTGCAGAACATGAGTTCTATTAAATGAAAAACATTGTGATTTGAAGTTCTTGATCTTAACAAACGAATTGAAAGCTGTACTATGCAAATTAATTAGCTAGATTTCAACTGAACTAATTAATTCGAACTTGCTGATACACAAAAGCTTGTGTTCTGCTAGAAGGAATTGTGGTGCTTACAAAGTCACTGCAATGTTTTCCCAAGTTGTCCTGTGTTCTAAATTTGGAACTCGGTGTCCGCAGGCGAACATATCAAGATTTTTCGAACAAAAAAAAATGAAAGCATACAGAAAATGATCCATTAGTGTGGATTTCAAAGTCACAGAGGCATCATCTTAATTCTAATCATCAGCATTATTTCAACTTGTGATTCAATATCTCCAAGTTCTAATAATGTTACAAACAAACTAAGCTATAAATTATTTATATTTAGGTTTCGAAACATTACAATAATTCAAAGTGCAAACTCTCTTGCTAAAAATTACGGTTATATCATGATCAGTGTTGCTTAACTCTATTGTTTACGTCTTTTGACAATTTGAGTTCAAATATAATTTGATCCAACTACATCATGCCTTGCATCACAAGTTCTAATTATATTAAAGTAATCACAAATTTGTAACAATGTCGTTCAATGTCCTGAAATAATAAATTGTCTTTACGGTTAGTTTCAAGATAATCTGAATCCATTATAAAGTATATTGCTCTCCAGTCTTTAATAAACCTTTTATGTAATTATAATAATTATTTGGCTTTAAAAGCCCATTTTGCAGTGCTTGGTATTAAATAACCTAATATCTTGTGAACAGCAGACAATTGGTGGGTACTATTTCCCTAGTTGTAAGAAAGATTTGTTGTTTTTGACATCACTAGTTGAGAACCCCAACTTTTCTTTTTCAGATCTGCAACGGCTCAATTGAAGAGCCATATACCAATCCCTGTGCTCCAGTTCACATCATTACTGGATCTGCTGTAAGTACTTGAGAAACATTATGTGTTCTATTTGTTTTACAACCAACCTTTAAGAAAATAACTGCTTTTAATTCCTGAAGCAGTATTTTTCATTTTTTTCCATCTTGGAATGTAGATTCAGAAAATGTTCATCATTTCCAACATTTGGACAACTTACACAAAATTTGACAACTTTTTTGTAAATTTGTCAGGAGAGAATTGTAGATTTGGATCTGAACCAAAATGATCACACTGCCCTACATATTAATCAACTTTGGTTGTATTTTTTACAGGGATGCCATTCCAAGCATGACCCATTCAAACCGGAACATCCACCCTGGACTGCCTTTCGTATCCTGGATTATGGTTACTCTCACATGAAGATCCACAATAGGACTCACATTTACATTGATCAGATCAGTGTGGACAAGGTATGTAAGACTAATTTCCTTACATGGTTGTCTTGTCAACCATCCATTTATTTACATTTTTTGTAATAACTAGAAGAGATAATTAAAGAGTTTAAAATGCTACTGAAACAAAATATTTAAACTAGTTTAAAATTGTATCTAAAATTGAAGTTTGACCCGTATAATTGGAGAGTCTAGTGCAAAAACAATGTAAGTGACTTGACGAAGTTCTCAATTCTCCCTACATTATCCCTTTTTATCTCTCCAGAACCATTGGGAGAATAAAGTATTTCATACAAAGTCACTTGCGTCGATTTTGCACTAGGCTCTTCAATTTCTGCCGAGACACTTGTAACCAGTTTTAAAAAGAAATTCTGTGGGGAATTTATGAAGTCAGAATGCCTATTTTAGTGCCAAAGTTGAGAAAACTTTTTAATCTCATTAGAAATGTGTCACTGATGTCACATGTTTAAAGGCGGGAGATCAATCTCACTTTCCCAGTCAATTTCATTATATGATTATGGTGAAGTCTGCATGGCTGGTGTTTGAGTAAAGAACTTACTTGCTAGCTCACAGAAAATGCTAGTATGAGCAGCTTGGGAGTTATTTTAAACCATGTGACAACATAAATCGCCATAGTAAGTTTTGAATTTATTCGCACTGAATACACTATTTTGATTTCACGGACTTAAAATAGTCAGACCTAAGCATTTTTTTCAATTTACAGTTGATTAGTTCTAAGTGTTGGAAAAGCCGGCTTAGAGCTATAAAAGTACCAATGACAAAATGACTTCATTAGCACTTTAAGAAAAAGACAGCAATGCAGACTTGGACAACAAATACAATTGTGCCACATGAAAACACACCATGCTGGCCATCTGCTGCCTTCCTGTTTAAAATTAAAATGTGAAAAACTAGTTTTTGGAGTTGGCAATGGTGAGAAGCATTTTAAAACAGTAACTAACTTTGTTTTGGTGTTGCTATAAAGACAAATTTCAATCTTCTCATTCTTTGAAAATGGCAGTATTATACAAATAGTTGTGTTACATTGTGTACAGTTTATTGACGTGCATTATACAGACTAACAGCACAGTTAATTGGTCTCTGTAACAGTTCTGTTCCTTTCTTCCCAGGGTGGAGAAGTTGTGGACAAATTTTGGTTGATTAAACACCTTCACGGACCTGAGGCCTGGCTACGCAACAAGAACTGAAATATCATCTGATTTGCTTTTCTTCCTTTTTGCACTTTTCTACTTAAATCGATGAATTTTTTGTATTTGATAATTTTTTAGAATAATTTTGACTTGTGCTGGCTCACACTTTGTGCTATTTCGAAGTATTAATAACTTAATAATTAATTTTCATTTGATGTTACAAAGTTCAGGTGAAATTTCGGTAAAGCTTAATTGTATTTGATTACTTCACAATAATTGGATGCAATCAATTGTATTTTTTAATAGTTTTGAAAGTTATGTGAAAATGATGTCATTTTCTCTAGAATATTAATATTGCTATCGTCCAGCCCAAAATATTTTTACAGCGTTGTTTTAAATAGCATTTTTACTGTATACATGTATAGGGGTTCTTTTTAGTTTTTGATGCTCGAAGTCACAAGAGTATATGATAAATCAAACTATCCAACAATTTGTAAAGAAATAAGCAAGAAATTGCATTTTTTTTATAATGGCTGCTAATTAAGATTGCAAGAATAATAATAATGTACCAAATGCAATTTATAGCAATAAATAATTCAAACTCCATGGTTGTCACAAAAATTTAATTCAACTTTGCTGGCTTGTTTACAAGAACTGCTAAAGCTTTTGCAGGCTCTGTACTAGAGTTGAACCCCAATAACTCAAATTGCAGAGGGAAATTGAAATTATTTTTGAGTTACCAAGGTTTTAAGTTCTAGGGTTTTAAATTTACAGTAAATATATGAGGCAAGTCCAAGGAGAAACTCAGTTTTGCTTCAAGCTAGCAGGGATTTAGAGTTAAAAAGGGTTCCTGTTATAAGGGTTCATCTGTTGTCATATCATTAGTAGCTTCTTATACTGTAGGCAACCGCAAGTACAAGAAAATCTTCAGCAGGCCCATCAATGAGCAAAATTGCAGGCGAGCGTTACAACAAGGCGGTCCACGATTAATTGCAATAAAAACAAAGGTGTTCATATAGGTTTATTTTTTAAAAACGTTTCAGATAATTTCCTGAAGTAATTCCTTTGTAGTATGATATTTTTTAGAAGCATAATTTTCGAAACAATGGTCACACTACATCACTGGTTCAAAGTTCCGACATTCCAACAGCAATAGTAAACAAAATTACATTTATTTAGCACCCTTATTATCCACTTGGATTTTGTGCAATATTTCTCCACCACTCCACTAGCGATCGCCCACCTCTCATTGATAGGCCTGCTTCAGTGTTCTATAAATGTCATACATAGTGAGTTAGTAAAGCCCTTTAGAATTAATGCTATAATGACATCCTAGACAAGACTGTTTTGAAAAACCTTCTAGAATGCATACATAATGCCAGAGTTATACTTCTCCCCCATCCCCTTGCATCAACTTTGCTTCACTTTACTTTTCAAGAGCTTTTGTTTCACTAATTCACAAAGTTTTAGCCTGCCAGGCAGCCAGTCTAAAGCTGTATTATAAACATACCTGTGATATAACATTGACACGTCCACTGTCTGCACCGATGGCTAAAGTTTGTAAATTTTTACTTGTTCATATTTCGGGGGGTTAAAGCAATTTTTCAAATACGATTCTGTTCAAGTATATAATTTGAGGTTCATCCCGAGGTTTCTGATATCTTCTATGTATATTACATATTATTATTAATGTCCAGGGCAGAAGGAGGGAGGCAGTTCCAATCACAGATGGTGCGGGGCTAAAACGAAAAGCTAATCCGTGTTCACCACATTTGCTGTGAAATGAAAGAAACTTTATTGAGTGACCTCCTCTCCTATTAGATCGATCATCCTCCTCTGGATCATAACTCACTGCAGCTGCGCAGTACAGACTGGATTAGCCTCCATCTTGCTTTGACTTTGTATAAACTCCAAATCCTTCGCATTCTGGTTTCTTCAGCTCTTTTAGATTTTTCTCGCCTCGCCTTAACAGATATTCAATCCGTAAGCCGTCTGTGCGAGGAAGGGACGCATTTCTCCGGAACTCCTCGCGAATATGATGAGTAAAGCCAGGTTTTTCACGTGAAGCTCTCAAAAACTGTCGGTACAAACTCAGCACTTGTTTTTGCAGGCGGCTGTGCCGTGCCATATTATTGATAGTTTCCTATAAACTCTTGTTGAACTTTGTATAATAAACTTTGGTCCTTCAGACTATCGTGTCGATTACTTTGGTGTCTTTGAAGGCGACGTACTTGAAATTTATTTCTCCTCCTCTTCAACATCAGTCAAATTCGATATCTTCATAGACTATCGTCTTGTAATTAACCTTCCTAAAAACTTATCTGTTGCTGCGGCCCGACCACAAAACGTCCGCCATCTTGCTCCTTCTTACGTAAGAGTTGTTCCGCGCCTGCGTACTTTAAAAGTTCTAGGCCCCCTCGGTTGACCAGCGGCAAAATGGCGGATCATCGTCTCAAAAAAGAGAGGGTCTGTTAAATAGTTTGAAATGCGGCCAGACGAGCATAAAAAGAAACGTAGTGCTCAGTACAAGAAGAAGCACAATATTTCAGGTAAGGGTACTGCTGGCAAAAAAGAACAGAAACCTGATGTGAAGCAAGGTCAAGAGCAGTTTAAAAGCGGCGATGGGTCATTGGATAAGGACCGTCAAAACGAGGTGATAAAACATTAATAAAACTATTAGGAAGTTATTAAAGCCCCTCTACAATGTTATACTTAATTGTGCTCAGGCAATCCTTTACAACTTTTTATCGCCATAGAAAAAGCTTACTGCTTGTGCATCGATCAAATCGAAGCTTAAACATCCCTCCGGGCAACCCGGGCAACCCGGGCATTTGACCAGCTTTCATGCCCGCACGGTCGGGAATTTGACACCAGGATGTGTCCCGGGGGTTGGGCACTTGAACGTAAGGGAGGGGGAGGGTCGGGCATTTGAACAAAACCGAAATAACTGATCGAACGATTCATAGTTCCTACAGAAAACTCGCATGACATAAATCAAAGCATTTATCAAACAAATTACTTAATATTTAAGAACATTTTTAAAATAAAAAAAAATAACAATGAATCGTCTCATGGCAGTTCGATTTTGTAAAGTACAAAGAAACGAGAAATCAATGCATTTTTTCAATTTCAGTTCCGGGGGTGGGGGCATTTGATCACAAAGCCATCATAAATGGTGGGGCATTTGATCGGCAATCTTGTCCCAGGGTGGGGAATTTGACCATAAAAATTTCAAAAGTTCAAATGCC
>JAOBRD020461821.1:0-18005 GCA_027575215.2 Hydrozoanthus sils | reverse complement strand
TTACTAGTCACATTTTAATAACGTTTAAATTATTTCCTTACTTTTACTAACGTTGTTCAGTTACTAAGCTCACTTAGGTAAATGCCAGTCCTGAGATGATCTTGAAGTTTGCTGCACACCAATTACATTACCATTTTTTTTTGAAAAATATATAACTTGATAAAGAAGCGTTTCTATCCATTTTAACTGTTTTGTTGAGTCAATGATTTGATGAATTAATAAAGTTTGAGAATACGCACGGGGTCTAAGGCAAATCATCAATATATAACTAAAACAAAGAACAGTATATTTCATTCAGTGATTCAAGATGAGCTTTAAAAAGTCGACGTAATCCTTTCTGTATACAAAAGTCACGCTTCTATATTCAGATTTTGACTAAGCATTTATTGTTTCAGTTTTACACGGCATCCGATTTTAATTTCTTGTATAGTGTTCACATAGCTATAATTAAGTTATTTTCTATTTTAAGACTCTGTGCCGAATCGTCAAAATCAGAGTCTCACTTTAAAAAGTCAAAAGATTCCAAACAAAAGATAAGTGTTCGTCATATTTTTGTTTTAATTGTTTTGTGCGGAGCAACAACAAACGTTATCGCGGTTTGTTCTTCCTGGATTTAAAGAAGGCAATTTCAGCAAGAAAAAGCCAAAGTGAAACGAACACTACATGATTTCTATAAACAATCATGCAAGAGAAGCTTTCATTTGTAATGTTTCGATAACAGAACTATACTGAAATCAGGCTAATTTTGGCAAAAGCTCGTACAAGCAAATACTCAAGACAAAGATGAACATTTCTTAGTCAAACACCTGAATTTTGTTTTATTTTCTCATAAGAAAGGGATTAAGCAGGTTCGAGTTTAACAATGGCATCTCCGACTTTATTTTGATTTTACTAATGCCGTCCAAAAATTAAATAGATTGTTCTTAGAGCAAAGTGTAAACCTTGAATTTTATTTATCTTTTTTTATAGACTTTATTCCAATGTCGCAGAACATAATTTTACTTGTTTATAGTTGCTCAAGATTATAGGACCAGAAGCTCGCCAAACTCAAAAGTGATATAAATTAACTATATATAACAACTTGGTTGAATAATTGGCTACACTAAACTTTCAGTAAATGAACTCCCCAATACAACATTTTCATTTCAGTTCGTTTCGAATATTTGTACCTAACAAACTCGTGGATTAAGAAAAAATTAAATTGCCTAAAAGTCAACAATTGTGCGAAAAAATCTAGGCCAAGGTAACTAAAAAGTAATATTTACTGAAAAATGCCATATGTTTCCATCTTTCAAAAATGTTCAGTTCCAACTGAGATAAAAGTTCTCTTTTTATTTTCCGAAGATCTTAGTAAAAGCGCAGTAGTTTCAGATAAATAAAGCTGTTAAGGCACAAATTGTGCAGTGAAATTAGAAAAGTGTATGAATGCCTAAGTTGCTGATATTCTTGTGGTAAAAAAAGAACATAGCATGCCAACCAGAGATTGTTTACAGCGATGCTTACTCTAAAATATCTTATATTAGCTTCTCAACTGCAGGAAGTTTTATCTTACTACTTTTCTATATCGATAGCTTGAGAAAAGTAAGGAGGATGTAAGGAGGAAACTAGCAATACATTTTTTTACATGCAAGACAGGCATTTTGCGGGCGAGGGGTTTTAAAGGACAATCCTCAAGAACATAGAACAAGTCGCCTTGTGTATCAACCCTTTAAAACAGTAAGAATAACCAAACACTTATAGCAATTGCAGTCAATGTTTACTGTATCTTACTTTCGGGTCGTGTACAACAAATGGTTATTTTAAGGTCTTGATCACAGCGGCTTGAAAGTGATTTGAGATCGGGTTTGGGTAGGATAGAGGTTGGTAATATTTGTGTGACAAATACAAACTTTTCGTGAATGTTTAGGGCAAATCCTTTTAGCAGACACCTTTTTTGTACAATTTCACGCCAAGATATCGTGAATGAACGTTTTATCCCAACATTACTGTCAGAGTATTATCCACCCAGATAAGTAGTATCAAAATCAAAGCATTTCCTGGAAGCTGTGCCCAATCGTGAGAGAAAACATTGAACTTCACGAAAGAAGGTAGATTTCGTCCAGATTACCACTAAAACAACACGCAAGTGCCTCGTTGCATCAATGTGTTCACAATTTTCTAGTTGTTGAATACAAAATGTTCTTTTTCGCTAACAAACAAAAACTTTGATTGTGATTTAAAAATTGTGAGAATTAAAATACATAGAAAATGTTGATGAGGATTTACTTCATCCTCTGCTCTATGTTCAGGAAGTTTTCTGAAAATCTGGTGGTCAGACCGTGCATAATGGCATCAGTGGATTGAGCAACCACAATTTTCTAATCTCAATTCTTACTACATCTACTATAAATCCAACCAGCCTGTTTACTGCAGGGTGGTCTCTTTCTAAAAAATATTTTTTCTTGGTTCCGCCGACTCTACAATTAAACTAAATATTTGCTGAGCTTTTGAAACAAAATCTTTGAAGGCGTTAGTGGCTGTGCCTAATAAAATACTGCTCTCTGTGACTTTCATGCAACGCTTTATCTTAATTCACGCATTGCTATAAATACTCATATGAATTTTTAAAAAAATGGTAAATTTAGCCCACGAGTTTGACCTCTTAAATATTCTTATATTTTAGTCTTTAAAGATAACCAGTCTCTTTTGATATTAGAAGTGTCACTATAATTATTACTTTCTTAAGAATTCTGTAAATGCTCCGTCCGTAGTTGACCAACAAATGTGATTGTTTATTCAACGTTACTTTGTGGTTCTTCAAATTTAGAAAGCACTCTTGAAAACGTCGCAACAAAGTTTATGTTGTGGTAGGAACTGACTTTATAGTCTCTGAAAGTTAAGTAAGTGGAGATTTCATAACTTTATATGACACACTAAATCCAACAAACGAATAAATGTAAAAAACTCCCAAAAATTTTATTTTCGAGTCAAAAATATGAATCGAGGAAACTCAAAATAATTTTGAGCAAGAATTTTCACATTAGTAAAGCTTGCGCAACTGAATATGCTATGTAGATAACTGGGTGGAGATACTTCAGAGAGTTTTCAAAGCTTTATTGTACCTTCTGAGTGAAATCTTCTCACTCAGTAAACATTGAAAAAATGTTTCCTTAGCATTTCTTTTTTCAAGAACAATATCCTCTGTATGGTGTTACAACGAACCACTTGAAAAGATCCACTGATAGCATTTTCATTCGTTTTCGTGCTTCTTTCTTCTTCGACAGACTAAACCTGTTCAAATGTAGCCCCAGTTGGTGACATATCATAATCGCAATAAAATAGCTGGCCGTATTGACAAACGGTTTTCAGCCTTGCTTTTTTTCAGACATCAGGACAACGAAACAAAAAAAAGATGCCTCTAAAACTATGTAATAACAAAATCCATCGATATTGTACTTGGTTTAGATGTTTTTCAAGAGCCTTAATATCAATCTGGTAACTTGTTCGCTGTTCTTTCAGTATTTATTAAGATTACTCTTCTCACTTGAGATATAAAAATACTCTGAACATTTTAATGCTCTTTATGAGGTACAAAATATAAATGTAAGGTGGTATCTAAACAGTTCTTTCAGAAAATGAGGACGTGTTAAAGATAGCACTACCACGCAACAGAGGATATTACACGAAATTAATTACAAAATATTAATGCAAGGTTGTGTCTAAACAGTTCTTTCAAAGAATGAGGACGTGTTAAAGATAGCACTGCCAACAGAGGATATTACACGAAATTAATATAAAAGTTTAAGTACGGAAAATGTATCTACTATTGAAACATTAACGAAACGATACAGGCGTTTCGGCCTTATCACGCGGCCTTCTTCACTGAGTACTATGTTGAGTTTGCTTGGGTTCAACAGTTCAAAAACAGTGAGTGTAAACTTCAGTTTCTTGCAAGATGTATAACTATGCTTTCTCTAATGCCGGTTTTCATTCCGCTTAAAGATAAACTTTTTTGTTTTCGCCAATTCCTATATGTTTGGTAAGGGATCTGAAAATTGGTGAAATGAATGTCTCAACTCATTGCTTAAGGTGTTCATAAAAATCAAAATTATTAAACTTAACGAAAACTGCAACTTTGGAGTTTGTTGTAATTTCTAACAGGTAAATTCCTTTCATAACTGGTTCCCAAGTCTAGAAACTTCCTTTTTCATGTGAGAATGGGGTTTTCTGGTAGGTGAAGGAAATGACATATGTATATTTCTTTTCAAAATTTACATTTTGTTTGCACTTAGTTATGTTAGAGACTAGGCTAACTTTAAGGCTAGCAGAATTTTTTTCCTCTCCGTTCTTAAAACTGTGGTCTAAAGAGACTGCTGAATAAACATGACAAACTATGAAATCAAAATAATTACTCAGTTACCACAGGAAACGTTTCTAAGGAGTACTATTTTAACTCACAACCGAACATGGAATAATCTCCAACAAAACACACCTAAGGTTCTCGTCTCATTGCACAAGTGTATTTGATATTCGATACAGTTACTAACTTTCCAAATTTAAAATCGGTAGCGTGAAAAGATTGGAAACTTGTTTAGTTCCGTGATGCAAGCACTTAAGTCGAGACGGAGCTCAAAAGATTTTCAACTAAAACCTCTTGACTCTATAATCAGAGAGTTTTATGAATACAGGTTTCCGTGAGCCAAACCACAACTATAGAATCGGTTCAGCAACCTTTGAACGCTCTCTTATCAAGTCCCTTTTAATCGTAAATTTTCCTAATTTTTTTCTTGTACTCTCTTCTTGGTGTATTTTCGGCTGGCATGGAGGAGCCAATATCTATTTTAGTGATAAAGCAATTACATATTTCAACGCCAATTGGGTCTGAAATTTAACATATGTAGTTAGTTATATATACGCTAACGTTTAAATAAATTTTCCGTTTTATCTTAATTGTTAGTCCACAGGTAGGAGGTGCTGCTATGATAAACGCCTTTCCTCTTTTTGCTTTCCTCAAAATATTTTCAAAACAGTAAAATTCTACTCTTTATTTTGATAATTGGACGATTATTATGTTAACAATATCAAAACGGTAAACGAGTTAAAGCCCTCGTCTGCGATAACATTTAACATAATTGTTGCTAAAATAACAACATACAATAATGAAAAAGTGATTAAAACGCAATAGTACAAGACTGAACAATACGGCGGTCGCTTTGCAACACTTTTCTTCATTACTCGCTCTCTTTATTCTATATTTTTTAAAACACATTTATTATCTGTCAGTTTTGAGCGAGTCTTGCAGGTGAATCGATTGTTTTACGAAACGGGAAAAATAATCGAAATTTGAAATAAATCCTTTTTCATGACAAATTAAGTTAAAACAAAAACTTCCACAGTAGAACTCTGTATTTACTTACAAGTTTTGAAAGTTTCTACAACTTTTTTGTTGAATGCATCTGCGCCGTTACTTCTGCTTTGGTTTAAGGCGTGTCTTGGGTTGGTTTACGCTGTTCAAAGACACTCGGAAATTATTGTTTAAATAATTAAGCGTCGTTATAGCCTCTCAAGCCTTTAGTTTCTTCACATAATTTCTCAATTATCAAAAGAACCAAAACAACCTTTCTAAATTAGCTCTAACAAAACATTAATAGACATGATTGTTATTTTTGTGCAGTTTCAATCACTCACGGCAAAATCATGAAAACAATTAAAAAGCGAAATTGATTAAGTTAAATGGTACTCATAAAAAGCGGCGTTGACCACAAACCGACCAATTATTTCTCATTACTGTTAGCCAAACTGCGGAAAGTTTTGTTAATTTTTTGGAAAACTATTTAATTCAGTTAATTTTGAGCTTTGTTTTCGTGATACCGTGACATATTTAATCCACGGTGCGGAATTTCATTCGTTTATTTGCGGCATTCTTTTTTGTCTGCAGCATTGCACTCAATTGATTGACCTCCCACATTGCTTTATATGAGAAAAAAGTAATAATTTCATCAACTAGCAGAGCTCGTGACAACTAAAGGTACTTTGATAGTCTACTAACAACCTAACCCAGGTAAATCCAGCGCGCAGTGATAGGTTTTCACAATAAACGGCTTCAAAATTTTGATCAGTCTAAGCATATACAAATCCCTTCACTTACTTATCTCTTTCTCTTGTTCTTCTTATGTTTCCTTGTAGGCAAAGTGACAGCTCAGATGGATTTGCCTACACGCTATAGCACACATAATAAGCTGACAGTTACAGGCCACGGGGGGTAGAAGCCAAGTTGTTAGGAAATGAGAGATAATGCAATAGCCAGTCCATTCAATACATAACCAGTTTTGTTTTGCTTGTATTCAGAGGAGCTCCACAAGACAACAACGCAGAGCATTATGGCTGGATTTCTCAACCATTACTCGCCCTATCCAGTTGGAGGCGTAAACTTTGGTCCAAGAAACCCTGAGATGTTCGGGCCTATGGTTCCACCATATGGTAAGTATTTTCACTGCTTAACGGTACAACCAGCCATTCTTTAACTTAAGGACTGCTCACTGGGGTCTTCTGGAAGTTTGCAAGAGAAGTGAGTTAAAAACAAATCATTCAAGTAGAAAAGACAGCAATAAAAACTGACTAACGATTTGTAAACATGCACTCCCACAAAGAGGCCTTCTCAGGTTTTACAACTCATTAGCGATTTTTTTTTTCACAAACAGTTTTATACTCTTATATACAACTTCTTTACTTAAAAAAGGAACTGAATAGAGAGTTCCAGCAAAAAAACAAAGTTTTATCAACATTAACTTGAAATTGTCTTTTGAAAATCGTCTTACTATGAGCAATAACTCTTTTGAAAATCATCTTACTATAATGGTGTCTTTAATGTTTCAGCAAACGCTAATGGTAAATTGACGAGGTTAAGTAAGTCAGCACCTATTCAGTTCTTAGTTCAACTTATGTTTTGGAAGTCGTTCAGCCTCAAGTTCTAGTTGCTTCTATACTTCTCACGTATCATAAATACCCATATACTAAACAGTAACAATGGATTTTAATTCATTTAAAAACTTAAGTCGTAAAAAGTGTTTCTGAACTGCTGAATTGTAAAGTATAACAAACACAACTCTTAGTATCCACTTTATTTCTTCTTAGTCTAACTTATGTTACAGAAGCAATCAAAACTCGTTAAAAGAACATTTCTGGGTTTTCAAAAGCAACGATGTGAACATGGAATCGTGGTTGTTCAGTCATAATTAGGGTTTAACTAACAGAGAACGCTTTTTTTTTTTTCAATATGGCTGAGTTAGTGTCACAAAATCGTGAAAACAACGAGTCTTTGGAAATCGTCTTCAAATAGCACAACAGCGTGTTATATGCAGAATCGTAATAACAACGAGTCTTTGGAAATCGTCCAGTGAAGAGCACAATCTTCTTTCTATTCTAAATCAAGTCACGAATCACTAATCATTGACAGGTCATATTTGAGTTTATTCTTTTTCTTCTACTAAAATTTCAAACTCGACACACTCTATTAAGTAACACAATGACCAAGCGTGCATACTTTGTTTAGATAAAGACAACTCTTTCGATTATTCCGTGAAAAAGAAATTAGACAAGAAACAATACAAGAAAAAATACACGGATTCGCTTCTATAAAATGACCACACCTTTTACCTTGTAGGCTACCCTAGAAAACAGCGAAGAGAGAGAACAACATTCACCAAAGCACAGCTGGAGATTCTTGAAGAGCTATTTTCTAAAACTCGCTATCCTGACATCTTCATGAGGGAAGAAGTAGCTATGAAGATAAATCTTCCAGAATCTAGAGTGCAGGTAAAGACTTCACGTAGTTTAAATGTTTTCTTGCTTGGATTTCGGAAGTTCAAAATTTAAAGAGTTTCCATCTTAGGGTCAGTTTTGAAACAAGAGCATTTAAAGAATCTAACCTTTTAAGGCAATGAAAATATTTTTCGTAGACTTTTACCAATTTGTTTAGAAGTTATTGCAGTACCAAAGATTTCTACTCTTTAAGACATGCATATGACTAGTAATCTTATGGGGTTTCAAACACTGATTCAAAAGTTAAAACTAGTAGACCAATCGTTTCACTTTGTAATAATAAGATGTGCAAAATAATGGTCACTTAACTGACAGCCAAATATTATCTATAGAATTAAGAACACCAATAATTCCTAATCTTCAATGAAAGCAAAATAAATGGTCCCTTAATAATAATTATTCAAAAACAGATTTAAAAGTTAGAATGAACAACACCAATCATTTCATATCTTATTGACGAACAAATGAATCGGGGTACTTTATAGGGTTTCAACAACTGGTTAAAAAGTTAGGATGAATAACACCAATCATTTCAACTCTTAGAGACAAACAAAATGAATGATTGTTTTTTAGGGTTTCAACAAATGATTCGTGGTAAGTCTATGTTAAACCATGTTTTTGGCGGAATAAGGAATAGCAAAAACAAATTGAAGCCTTCTCGTATTTTCATAAGGAAGAAAAAGATGGCAGTAACATAACCTTAGGTAGAATTTAAAAAATGTTAATAGATGAAAAAAGTGAGTAAAGCTTGACAAAAAAGTTGTAGAGTTAAATATTTCGAACCGATATCTTTTCTTCTTCAAACATTATAAGTATAGGCACAAATACAGCATGCTTACAGTTTAAGCACTAAAATAGCTGATTGACTCAAATTGCCTTTTGTTTAAAACAAATTGTGGTAGTGTCTTTGATCTTTCAACAAAGAAGATAAGAACATTGATACATTCACAAAAGAAAACTTACTGAGTTACGTATGTTCTGATCCAAAGCCGGCGTTTCGAACATCGTAGGCTGCTAGGTATTACATCTACACAGTCTAAACTTTTTATTTTTTAATAAGATGAAACATTCAGTTTACTCTTGAATCTATGAAAGAGTATAGAGGCGACATTAGCCTTTATGACCACCGAGTCAGTTTCAATAAGCGATATGAGTGAGAGTTTTGATTATCCAGAAAATCAATCAAAATAAATAGTCCTTTCATTTTGTACCATCTGGCTTAAGTAATAGAGGATGGTTCCATCGTTTCCAAGAACAAAACCATTCATTATATTTTCAAAGAAAAAACAAAGTCAATGCTTAGCCAATCATTCCTGTTCTTTTTGAGTTCCTTGCATTGATGCTATAGATCAGCGAAACTCGTTTTGTTCCCCATCTCCACTGGCAAGGCCTCACTTGAAGCTATATTTTATATTTACATCTCTGCCACTCAAGGACAACACCATTTTTATATCTTTAGGCTTGGGCCGAACCAAATTGTCCTAATTAAAATCCCACAACCAAACTACCAAATACGCTGCTCAGTTGGTTAGAGCGACTTAGATCTGTTTCGTAGGTCATGAGTTCGAACCCTACTGAGGTCAGAGAGTTTCTTTTATATTGATCTTTCCTTTGGATTGATTTATTGGGTTCCTTGTTAATGCTGTGTATCGGCGAAACATGAATTATTCTTCATCCTCACTTGAAGCTAAATATTGTAGTGCCACCTTGGTTATTAGTGTTGGTAAATTTTCCAAACTTGGATCGATTTGAACATTCCTCTTAAACAAGGCAAGAGAACGTTACTTTTCGTCTTCATCAACTGGCCTAGTTTGATCTATCTCTTTTTTTGCGCATAACAAAACAAAGTATTTTGCTCAAAATAATACAAAGAGATAATAGGTATTGATAAAGTAATCGGGATGAAAGAGTTAACACAAGCAAACTGTGTCATTATAAAAAACGTATCTGCAAGCTTGTTTCAAAGCAAAAAGGAACACTTTTTAACAAGGTAATTGAAACATAGTTTCGATGCTCAAAATGTAGAAAACAAATTGTCATTGAAAGATAACAATGAAAAACAAAGAAAACTTGAAAAATAACTCCGTGATAAATCGAATTTCGCTTGCATTTTATCATACTGCATTATATCATTATGTAATACTAGAAGGAATTTTTCGTAAGTACATGGGTTTACTGTTCATGAAAACACAAGATGTTCAACTTTATGTACCTCTATATTCTAATAATTACAGACATAAACTGCATGTGTTTCCCATATCTAACTGTTGTATTACGTTTATTGTGCAGTAAACTATTTCAGACACTTTGGTGTGGAATGGCCCCGCCCATTCCTTTAAGAACAATTCCTCTTTTCAATGCACAAAAATGTAAAGGTCGTAAGGTAGACATGACTGTTCGCCTTGATAGAGCTTGTTGCAAAAATTCTTTTATGTATGTTAAGTTTCGCTAAGCTACGTTTTTCGTCAAAAATGTTAAAACTGATAGTTAGTTTAACCTTTACTGAATGTTACATTCTCTAAAACTGTGCTTTAATCTTTAGTAGCTGCAACTATACAAGTGTTTCGCATTACTGATAAAGTTCTTCACACCTTAATTTTTATCAGTAGATACTCGTCTTAATTGGACAAATGTATTGTCTTAATGTTTCAGAGTAATAATAATCTATAAGTTGGCAATCAAAAACAGCAGACTCTTATCTAGGTTTTTGTTTTGTATAAATACAATTCAAGATAGAAATTTTTCTAGTATTAAAAAAAGGAAGTTTCTTATACAAAATGACATCATCTTTAAAATGCAGGCGAAGTAGCTCTAGACTTTTAAAATTGTCGGTGCATGTTTGATTTCAATTTCTTAGAGAAAGACTCCTAAATAATACTTGTTGCGTAATAAAATATTGTAAATTCTTTGGTATAAATTACAACAAATTTTCAGTATCAAGTGTAAAGTGCTATCTAATTAAGGAGTACTAATCCGTCCCTGATCCCTGGCAAAAGAACTAAACAACACTTGTGAGGTCGAAAAAGTATATAAGGGTTATCATTGCATGGTAAAAGTTAATAGCATTTTACAAAATCTTCGGCTGCATTCCAACTATAATCAAAATGCACTTCTTTTAGAAACTCTGGAACCGGAAACAAACACGTGCAGATCAGCTAAAACGTCTTGAGAAAGTCTTAAGATCCATCACATGTAATCGTTGCTGATCAGACTTATCACGAAACTGGTCTTGTGTTTAGCAAGGCTTATAACAGAACTTTATTTCTGCTGACACTGTTTTTCGCATACGTTTCTACTACTATGACACGTTAAACAAAAAAAAGCATCAACACTTCATTTCAAAAGACGAAATCTTGATATTTTCGTGGTCTCCATGGAAACTTTTTATGGATGAGGTCACCTATTGCAAGAAGGGCAGCATACGTGCTCACGAAGTTCTCGTAAACTAGCTATTAAAGCAGCTCCAAACACGCAATATAAATACTCCTTCTTTATTACAAAAAAAGACTTTGAACGAAAAGAAAATATAGAACTTTTAAACAATCTATCAATATTGTTTCCCATTCTTTTTTTGTACAGTTAAAAATAATTCTATTTGCATGATTGCAGAATTTGGCATGTTGTTCTGAGAGACAGTGGGGGCAAAAATACACTCTTAAGCCCTATTCATACGCTGAAGTGATCCTTAATCACAGGAAGAATTGGTTGTCACTCTTTGTCTGCACGAAACGTAACAAACTAGAGCCCAGTGAGGCTGGATAATGTCCATATAACCACCTTCAATTCCGGTAAAACGTAGGACTCACACGTGATGATAGTGCATTAACTGAAAAGCAATCGCGTTAAAGGCGATCCGAGTATAATCACCCATTCCATACAACAGCTGAGTCTTTGTGTCAATATTTGTCTAGAATTCAGTTTTAGCACTCTTAAGTTAATTTCAGCTGATTTTAGCTCATTTACCTAATTAGTAATCAACGACTTTGTCTGGGATATTGCATGATACATATCAAAAAAACGTGTTAAAGAGATTCTCGGATAACTCCCCAATAGGCTTGTACTACAGTGCTTTTTGATAATTCTCCCACAATCAACAGGTATGGTTCAAAAACAGACGAGCCAAAAGCAGACAACTAGCCAAAGGGAACACAACCAAACAGAAACCAAAACCAAAGCCTTCCACAACAAAGGAGCAAAGCCAGTCCCTTCCCTCCCCCTGTCGGTACTCAAGTTGTAGCGGAGGAATATGGAGCTCAAGCCGTGATGTGATATCATCAATCCCCAGCTATCCATCCCCGTCGCACGTCCTCAGTAACTCTCGAGTTATAAGCACAGGGACCCCACCAAGTTTCATGGCAACACCTCCGCCATACTACTGTGGCAGTCAGGCTGGGTCTTACATTACGCCTGGTATGCCTGTGGATCACGGTCACATGCATGCTATATCTCCACGATAATTTTAATTGGTTTAGACTTTTCCCTATTATATAGTCTATCAATACCTATCTTCTTACTTTATCAATACAATATGAAAATATATTATAAGAATATAAGAAATCATCATTAGGCACTCTTAAGAACGTAAAGATCAATAGGAAGTCCTCTGAAAGTATCATGAATTTAAGAAAGAGTTAAACATTGGAATAGATTTTAGTTCGTGATCAGTCCAGTTTGTTTTCCTTCTTTGATTCTACTGTGAAATTTCAACGCTTTGTTGCTTGAGTTATGAAAATTTGTACTTGCTAACAAAATTGCGTTTTTTATTAGTGCTTTTGTCAAAGTGAAAAATGCTTTTGCAGTTTCAAGCACTTATTTGAAGTTTGTGAACATTTAGGTTTCGTTGTCACGAAGATTTGTTCTTTTTATAATAAAAATCTTTTAAAGCAATTTTTGGAAAAATATACACAAAGTTTAACTAAGAATTTTCAATAGCTATGTGTAAAACAGCAAGCATTACCATCATCAGTCCAAGAGCTGTTTCAGAACAACAACGATTAAAAAAGATTATATAATTGCTTCTACTTTATCTCATAAGAGAATTCGTTTTAAGCACTGCTAGTTTAGCATTACAAACTGTTATTGTATTGCAAAGAAAAGTACCAGCTTTTAATACCATAAATAAAATCTGTAAAAATTAAACTCAGAGGTGAAAAATGGACTTGCTGTAAACAAGAAAACACTTATGATGAAAACAAGAATGAAAGTCTTGTACAAGAATATATACTAATTATAGTGATAAGAAATAGATAAGAATCGCCACCAAACTTGCAGAAATTACAACTTAAAGATTTTTCTGAACACACTTAGCTTTTGATTACTTTACGATTAACTAAAACGTTGATCGTATGATCTTCGTAAAAGATTGTTTGAGGTCTTCGTCTTCCTAAGTTTTTGATCACTCAACTTGTTAACGGAAAGATTATAGATAGAACGGTAAAATTGAAAAAAAAAAACATTGCATGCTGCTTTTCGCTTAAAGAAAACTTCGGACTTCACCGTCAGAAGTAACGAATTGTTTACGTAATTTCAATTTATATCAAACTTGAAATGAAAGAGCTAATGCTTTGGCTATACAGTAATACTCAATACTGAAGAAGTTTAAGCCGATACAAAGACTATAGATTGAATTTAAATTGCAGAGTTTTCTTCAAGTTAATAAGGAAAGAATGTAGAATGGTTAGTTTATTTATTCCTTCAAGTACATTCAAAATTGACTTGGTGCCCAGTCTTTCCTCAAAGAGCCGGGTGTGAAGCAATTTAGTATTTCCAAATTAGGAGTGAGCTTACGGATTTGTTACTGAGCCAGAAGTTGCTGTACATTACTTTACTATAGCTGTGCATAAGAATAAAGTGTTATTGGTTCTTTAAGATAAAGATTGTGTAAATAGACAATAAGTGAGTGGATTGTTGTACGAAGTGGAATGAAGAATAAAGAAGTACTATTAAACTGCATATATAGCGATGATCGTTATCAATGAAAACGAAACCATCTTGGTTTAATTGTGGAAAATTCGGGAGCATCTAAACATGCTAGAATTTTTTAGTCGTACACAAAGGGAGAGTATGCTACGCTAAGCTTGGCTAATGATATAGTAGTAACAATAACAATAATAACAGTAATAATAACAATAATAATGATAATGATAGTAAAAATAATAACAAATAATAGTATTAGTGATTGCAATGATAATAGCAATCAAAGTATAACAAAAACTATTAGAATAGTGACATAGTATTAGTGATTGCAATGATTACAGCAATCAAAGTATAACAAAAACTATTAGAATAGTGACAATGTTCAAGCGCTCATTTTTGGGAAACATTTGGCATTCAGTGAGAGGAACTACGGATAACTTCAACTAGTAACTTCAACTGAACAACAAGCAGCATGAACGACAAAAAAACACAAGAATATCTTCCTTCAAAAAGGAATCTAGCTGGTACATAATCTTTAAAATCATTACACTGCACATAAGAGCCTGTAAATAAGATCGTTTCAAATGCATCACTGAGACGAGAAAAAGCTAAAATATCTTCTTGTTTAAACTTTAAACTTTAGAGTCACCAATCTCTTTCAAAAATTATCTCTCAACGCTCTGATATTTTGAGCTATTGACTACATATTATGCTAAGTAAATCTGGTTTTCAAAGCCAACACTGAACTGCTATTTTCTGTCAGATAACAATGACAATAAAATGTAACAAGGCTCCCTAGGGTCTAAAAGCCTTCTGTTATAAATAGAAGCGAAAAACCCTTTTAAAAATTATTCTCCTTTGTCGGTGTATGAATTTTTTTTTAAGTTTCTAACTACAAACCTGACGGATTCATTTTCGAATGATTTTAATCTGCTCAAATCGTCTTAATGTTTGTTTTCTTAGTACCAGCAAACTTACAACGACAAAAATTTTAGGCCAACCTAGAGCTCACGTACGGATATTCGATTAGTTTTCCCTAATCGGATTATAAAAGATTAAATACTGGGGCTAATGCACTGGCCGGGTAAAGGCAGGTGCAGTGGATCAACTAATGCTTAGAGTCTTTCCGACTGTTGTACAAACAAACTATTAAATAATCTGCGATAAATAGAAAACTTGCACTTTAGCAGCAATAAAAGAAATAATTGTAATATATCAGACTTAATAATCATTTTAAACAACCAACAATGGTTATAATAATGACAACAAGTGAACTCTTACCCGGCTAAATTTCAAAAACCAAAGTCATAAAATCTAAACAAGATTGCAAAACTTCATGATCAGAATTTGTTGAAGCAAGGACATTTTCAGAAACTAATTGTAATGACAAAGAAAACGAATGGTCACTTTGTGAGTTTCCAAGCTTTGGTTTTAAAATTAGAACAATTTTAGTTTATATAAAATCGTTTTTAGCAGGATATTGGTTAAGACTATAACAGTAGAAACAAAGAAATTTGCAATGTCATTGTGCGAATTTAATAAACATTATAGCAAACTAACCGCCATATAAAAATGCATGTTTATGTTGAATTTAACAACACTGAATCAGTTCATTTCAGTAGAGCATATACATACAAAAGTGTTCGCATCTTTTATCCCTTTCAATCCCCGTTGTATTGGCCGGTAAATTTTCCCAACTAGAGCCAATACTTTTCTAGGAACAAGTTTGGGAGAACCTTGCCTTTCATCTTGAGTATTTTGTTTAATTTGATCAATTCCCACTTTCTTATTACCAAATGTGTTTTTTTGTATATGTGATTTAAGGAGAAGTTAGATGTTGATAACTGAATGGGACTGAAATCTCCATCAGGGGTTGACACGTAAACACAGCAGGCATAAAGGGCGGGCTAGTCTTTATACCATATTTAGAGTTAAGGGTGGGCTAGTTTTTATACCATATTTAGAGTTAATGGCGGGCTAGTCTTTATACCATATTTAGAGTTAAGGTAAAAATTTGGCTGGTAAAGTCCTCACTGAAGTCGATAGTACATCTCAAAAACATTTGAATAAAAAGATTTAATTTTTATCAACCGGTGAAAACTATAGCTCGAAAACTAATTGTATTGCAAGATTTAGTTTTAAAGCCCCTTGTCTGAGTCCACGCTTAAAAATCTTTGGACAAGTTCATTTAGACTTATAAACTTAAATTTATCTTTTTACATACAAATTGTATGTTAAAAAGAAACGTTATCCCTGTAAGCGCGTTCGGTTACTCTTATATATAAATCTTGTTCTTCCGTATGACCCCGCCTCATCCCACCCCCCATTCCCCCTTCAGTTAAACTTTCATAGCTATAAGGCTCTGTCCACATTAAAATATGTTTTCGAAAACGTATGAAAAGATTTGCGTCCTCACTAGACCACCAAAATGGATTAGAAAACATTCGTTTTCGTCGCAAGACTTTGCTCGAGCGTGTTTTCGAAGTGAGCAGCGAGGTAAGCATTTTCGACTAAAGTCTTCGTTTTTTCCCATCTACACGGTACAACTTGGTTTTCAAAAACCTTCACTCTGGAAAACGGTTTTTAAAAACCTTCGTTTGGCGGTGACATATACCTTTGTTTTTGATCGTATAATGTGTGGACGAAAGCAAAAACGGGCAAATAAAAAGTATGCGTTTTCAAACGAAACCGCATTAATGTGGAAAAGACCTAAGTGACAAGAGTTTACTTTGGTTCAACTGTAGAAAAACATGAGACAAAGGTTCCTTTAAAAGAACCAGATGACACTTCTATTTGAATACCAACCAGAAACATAATGTAATAATGAGCTGAGGTTATATACAATCTACACTCGTTTTTATAAGAGCTACTTAAATATAGTATATTTTGGCTGACACTGAACGTTCTTAAATATTCAGTTGAGAATTCAAGCCTCAAATGTTGTTTAGATGTCCTTAGATATAACTGTTATATTGAGTGTGTAGTTGTTATTTTCCATTCGTAAAAACTAACCGGAAGTACAAATATGCTTCATTGAATTGGCTGTTACTAAGGCCGGCAAAAAGAGATATGGCAACAAATAAAATTGATCTAAAACAAACTTGTACATGCATATAATACTAAAGTAGATATTGCACTGATGAAAATTAGCTGGGAAAAAAAATTATTTCCATAATCATGTGCAGTAATCCAAAAAAAGATCTTCGCTATTTCTCAGTATGTTCTTAGAATGTTATCAAATTTTGGGCATGTTCTTATAGAAAGGTTTTTACAAAAAAAAAAGGTTTGGCTGAAATGGAAGCAAGTATAAAGATAACATCGAAATGGCTTACCCTATAGTTAAGAAAAACTTATCCTTGCCTGCACATTGGACAACTGGCTTTTTATCAGCATAAATACTTTTAAAACACAGAAGGCAAAGGCGAATCCTGAGTGTAAACGCGGGTTTATTATTACTAAATTTTCTCTCAAGCGCAGATAAAGAAGTTTTTGTGTTCCCAACGCCAAAGAGCTTGTCTACAACGGATTCAATGCTTTCTCAAACACTGGATAATCCCGGCAATAAATATTCATACTTGATCGATTGTTGAGTTGAAACATTCATGAAATGAAACACGATTGAAAAATGCAAAAAAAGTTCTCAACAAAAGACAAACGATCTGCTAAGGCAACATCAATGGTTAAGGCTTGATTACTTCTCATGAATCAAACAGCGGGCAGAGTGGCCGAGTTTTATATTTCAGCCGATGGTGAACATCCAGTGAACTGAAATGGAACGCTTGTAATCAAAGTTTCTGCAAAGAAACACTTGTGTAAACTTGGTCTCTGGCTTTGTCATTCTTTTAAAGTATTGCTTTGTCAAAAAAAGTAAACAAGACTAAAATTAAGAAAATCAGAGAAGTCGGCGAGAGTGTACAAAAGTGATTCTTGCGACACGGAGGCGCTGCTCAACAATGTAATGACTCATCCACATTCGCGGCACGCGGCGGCAACAAGCCACATGTACACAATGTTTTCTTTACATTAAGACGTCGTCTTTACAGACACATTACATTTACAATGATTTCTTTATCATCCGGAATTGTGATTGGAAATTACAAAGTTGAAGCAACACCAAGTTTAAGACTGAATTTTCTGTTTGGGTCTTTTCGCATGCAAAGGCTATCTGTTCAAAACTCGTAAGCAAGAAAAAAAGAAACAAATTACTGAATTCCTGCGCGTTTTCACAACAGGAAAATCTCTTGCTAATGAGAAAAACTGAACACTTTTTTGCAATATGTTTTTTAATT
>JAOBRD020461716.1:0-18006 GCA_027575215.2 Hydrozoanthus sils | reverse complement strand
GACCTTCGCAGCCTCAGTTTGTGTGTGTGTGTGTGTGTGTGGGGGGGGGGGGGGGGGTGCACCCATCGAAATAGGCTATACTTGTAAGCCGTTCCCGTAGTCAACCAAACTTCCAAGTTTTTTTACAACCGAGGTTATTGTTCGTAGAGTAGAATTGTTTGGCTAACTGAATCACTTTTGGTTTTTCACAAGAAAATGTGAAAAGATTTAAGGACATACTGGGTCTGAGGCTGAGGAAACGGGAAGAACTTTTACTTTGAGTACTGCACAAAATTATGGAAACAGTTTTTTTTCTCTGTCAATGTTCGTCAGTTCAACATGGCCTTTAGTGTTGTCCATGTACAAGTTTGTTTGAAATCTTTTTTGTTTATTATCATATTTCTTTTTGCTGGTCATGGTACCGGTCAATGCAATAAAACCTATTTGTGCTTCCGGTTGGTTTGTACGAATGACAATATCAACTGTACACCCAATACTAGCAATTCTTGACTTGCAAGTGACGTCATAGCGGCCATGTTGGTGTCCACAAACAAAGGAATTTTGATGATTTCTTTTGTTTAGGGCACCAACGTGGCCGCTTCGTCTTTTGTCTTTTGTGTCTCAAGGGAATGCGTGCAAGTCAAGAATTATGCTAAAGAAATTTTAAGAACATTTGAGGTTGAAAAATTAATCCTCAAAATTCTTAAGAATACTCAACCTTACCTCCCCCCCCCACCCCTAAAAAAAAATGCGTTCTTACAAGAAAAAGAGTGTGTAGCGGTATTAAACTTGGCACTGCCTAAACAAAAGCAGCCCTATTGAAGTTTTGAATATTCAGTTGCTTAGGTTTACATTTTAGACAAACTAAGCAATCATACAGACATACCCACTTTACTTATATTTCCAAAACAGAATGATGTTATAAGAACAAAAAAACAGCTAAAAATAAGTACAAAATAACCTTACTTGCTAGTGATACCTTTATTTTAATATATTATCAAAAATAGATTATTTAAATATTTTGTTAACATTCTTGAAATCTTTGGCAAGTTGATCCATTGTGCAGTGTCAGATTATAAAAATGCTCTGTGGTCCACTAACAATATACATATGGGGTGTTCAATTCTATTCATATCCTCTATAGTGTATAGGCTGTGACCCATGAGCGCTTGGAACAATAATTATATAAATATCCCTTGGCTAAACTATATTCCTAATAAAGTTTCCGTGAGAAATTTATCCAGTTGTGTTACATAAAGTTTTAATTATACCAAGTTGGTGGATTGTGCATTGAATAAAATTCAAAATACGTACCAATCTCGAAAGGTATGAAGGTGTATATAAATATTTGCTGTTGTAGCCTTCTTAAGATCAACCAATACGCAGTGATGTGGAAGCAGATGTAAAACTTTACCAATACGACAATATTATGAACAACAGCGTGGGTGTATCGATACACTTTATTATTTTATAAGATTCCTACTTTCACACTTACACAGTCGATTTCTGCCCTATTCTTGTCTTTTAATCGCGTTCGTGGGAGCTGTTAGTTTTATTGTGAATAGATATAACTAGGTTGTTCTTGTGTGAATTTGCCAGATATGAGTATACGTAATATGATGTGAATAGAACTCTCTTTTACATATTGTATACATGTGCGGAGAGATTTATAAGAAACATAAATATTTTTTATCCTTAAACCAGGGCCTAAAATGCCTATACTTTTGTGGCAAGATTTTCGGCATGGGATCTAAGCCCAGATAACTATGTTGGGAATTCATCCCAACCATATTCAACTTATCTTGAATTTCACCGTTCATATCTTTACAGACGTATACTAACCATGACTCGTCTTTTAAAGCTATTTAGTAATGGAGTTTGAACATGCACGCAGTGTTTTTCGTTAACTATAGAAAAGCTAACACGGATAAACGACGTTTCAATGACATCTTGCCATCATTATAAAATTAGCTCATGCTTAGCATACAGTAAGTTCATAATCTCCAATGTTTGTTTTATAAATATTTTTTTGGATCAAGTATTTCGTCAATAGAAACAAAAAACAAGTCAACTGTGTCAGTTTATTACATATTTGGTTATGTAAAGACGATTGTTAGGACTGAGCATAAATGTGATTTTAGATGTTTTCTTGTCAGTAAGATGTTTTATAAGAACCCCTTAAAGTTTAGTTGAGAGATTACTGCATGATCAAAGATGCATGGCGGCTGACGATCAGGCATGATTGACGTTCGGAGAAATTTCAATTCCATTAGAATATTAGCAGGATCTTTCACAATCAGTAGGTAAAGACAATGGATTTATAAAAGATCGGGAGGATAACAGATTAAACACAATGGTTGTTGGTCATTGCAGATTATTAATTCCCGGTCATCTGCAAAGTTGCTTCGCACAGTCCACATACACTAAATATGATTTGCGCAACACTGTACTTTCCACAGAGGACGATTTTGGAAAGAAACTACAATCATAATCGTTTTTTAGTTCCCCTGTAGCACCATGGAAGCAGATTCTGATGAAACAACGGCGTCACTGGGCAAAAAGTTTCCGATATTAGACGATTTACTTTGCCAAGAAAAACTGGAAACACAGGAAGTTCGCTCTCAAGTCGAAGTCATCAGACGGTTGGTAGAGAAAGATGACGTCCCAGTAGACTTCAATATAAAGGGATGGAATTTCTTTCATACCGTCTGTTCGTTAGGAAATTTAGAACTGCTCGAGTTCCTGATAAATCGTTTCAAAAAAGAAGGTAAAAACCTATACGAAACACTACTCGCATCTGAGCACACTAGTGGTAGAACGCCACTACACTTGGCCTGCCAAAGCGGGTGCGAATTCACGAAAGAAATTTGTAAAACTTTACTAGACATGGGAGCTAATGTCAACAATTATGGTCGAAATTTTAATTTTACCCCGCTACACTGTGCCTGTTCGTACCAATGTAAATTTACAAAGGACATATGTCAACTACTTTTTGACTATGGAGCAGACATCGATGCTTGTAGTGTATCTGGATTGACCCCACTCCACATAGCGTGTATTTATCAATGCGAGTTCACCAGGGAAACCTGTCAAGTACTGCTTGAACATGGAGCTGATATCAATGATGTGGTTGAAACTCTTGAAACACCTCTCCACTATGCTTGTAAAGAAGTGTGTGAATTTACGAAAGACGTCTGCCAACTGCTACTAGATAATGGAGCTTGTGTTAATGCTCGATGTGATAACTTTCGTTTATCACCAGTGAACCTTGCCTGCCAAATGTTGATACTAGACTATGCAGGACATTTACCTGTTGAGTATGACGAGGGTGAACTTGGCTTGACACCACTGCACTATGCCTGTGCAAACAAATCAAAGTTTACAAAAGAACTATGTAAGTTGCTCTTAGAGCATGACGCCGATGTCGATGCTCATGGGGATGAACTTATATTGTATCCAATGCATTATGCCTGTGCAAACCAATGCGAGTACACAAAAGAAATCTGTAAGCTGCTGCTGGATTATGGAGCTGATGTCAGTGCTGAGGCAGATGAAATGGGTCTGACACCGCTACATTGTGTCTGTATAAATCAGTGCAAATTTTCAAAACAAATCTGTCAAATGCTTATAGATTGTCATGCAGATGTCAATGCCCACGGTTGCGAAGTTTATAACTTTGGATATACACCCCTGCAAAGAGCTTGTCAAGTTGAGCAATGTGAGTTTACTTATGAAATCTGCCAGCTACTATTAGAAAGTGGAGCTGATGTCAATGCAAGAGTTAGTAGATCAGAAAAGCCACTGCTTTTAGCATCTAAAAAGCACTGCGAGTTCACAAAAAATATTTGTCAGTTGCTATTGTTTCATGGAGCTGATGTCAAAGCTAATGGTAACGATGGTAAAACTCCACTGCATTATGCCTGTACAACACACTGTGAGTTCACAAAAGAACCCTATCTGTCTGAATCCACGAAAGAGGTTTGTCAATTACTGTTGGAGTTCGGAGCTGTTGTCAATGCTAGTGATAAATATGATAAAACCCCACTGCACCATGCCTGTATAAGATATGGTGAATTCACTAGAGAAGTTTGTCAGTTGTTGTTAGACCGTGGAGCTGGTGTCAATGCTAATGATGGAGATGGTAAAACCCCACTGCATTTTGCCTGTATAACACAATGTGAGTTCACGAGAGAAGTTTGTCAGTTGCTGTTAGACCGTGGAGCTGATGTCAGTGCTAAAGATAAAGATGGTAAAACCCCACTGCATCATGCCTGTTTAACACAATGTGAATTCACTAGAGAAGTTTGTCAGTTGCTGCTAGACAGTGGAGCTGATGTCAATGCTAGTGATAAAGATGGTAAAACCCCACTGCACCATGCCTGTATAAGATATGGTGAATTCACTAGAATAGTTTGTCAGTTGCTGTTAGACTGTGGAGCTGGTGTCAATGCCAGTGATGGAGATGGTAAAACCCCACTGCATTTTGCCTGTATAACACAATGTGAGTTCACGAGAGAAGTTTGTCAGTTGCTGTTAGACCGTGGAGCTGATGTCAGTGCTAAAGATAAAGATGGTAAAACCCCACTGCATCATGCCTGTTTAACACAATGTGAATTCACTAGAGAAGTTTGTCAGTTGCTGCTAGACAGTGGAGCTGATGTCAATGTGATGAGCGTCAACAAAAGTACACCACTACACTGGTCTTTGAATGCTTATGGTAAGTTTACAGAATAGCTTAACAATATTTAAGAATTCAGATAGTGGACTTGAGTGCTCTCTAAATTTGAAAGGTCACAAAGCGTACTGCTTAAGATGTAGAGAGGATTAAATGTGGTGTGATATGTATTACCCAAGGCAATCAGTCCATATATCAGAAATGGATAAATTAGTTAATAATAAAACTTTTTAAGAATGTCAATGTTAACAAAACTGCGGATCTTCGATAAGATACCATCGTTACGTTTTAGCTTTTTTGTAATACTCTCAATTTGGGGTTCCAACTCATTAGAGAATCGATTAAGATGTCAAGATATTTAAAGCTCTTTTCTTGTTGAAATTGTTTGTTATTTAGAAAGCGATTAATATTGAATTGTAGTTTCCTTTGTGCTGGATGGAAAATCACAAAGTTGGATTTTCTTATGTTGAGGAAAAGCTTATTTGCTCAAAGCTATGTAGGGTAGCAAGGTTTCTATGTTTATAGAACAAATTAGCATCATCAGCAAACAGTGAAAGTCAAAGAGTTTAGAGCAAGAATGGAAATCGTTTATGTTTATCTGAAATGGTATGGGTCCGTAAGAACTGATCCTTGTGGAATGCCACACGAGATATTTTGGGGGTCTGGTGCTGTGTTATTAATAACCACAGTTTGCTGTCGGTTATAGAGGTATGAAGTAAACCAGCTTTCTGCTATACCTTTTATGCCATACTGTTGTAATTTCTTTAAAAGGATCTTGTGGTTTACTGTATTAAAAGCTTTACTGAAGTCCAAGAACATTCCACAGGAGAAATCTCTTAACAATTGCTCTTTGGATTTTGTCAATAAATATGCTGAGAATCGCATGATCGGCTGAATGTTGTGCCCTAAAATCAAACTGCCTATTATAAAAATTGATCTTTTGGTTTTGCTATCACGATTTTGAGTACTTTAAGAACTTTGACAAGTGTACTAAATGGACCAGTGCCCTCACCAGTCTTTAGTTTGGAAATTTCATCTTGAATTTCGTTTTCGGTAGTGGGTGAAATATTAAAACTATTACTTGATAAATCAGTTAAGAATCTAAAGGTGACTTGTGTACTTCTTTGGTATTGAGTTGGCTAGATTCTTTCCTACGTTAGCAAAATAACTATTGAAAGCATTAGCAATAAGTGTTGGATCGGTAGCATGTTCAGATTGAACTAACACGAAGTATGTGAAGCGTTTCAATGGCTGTGATTAAACTTTGCTCTCTTGAATTCATGGTGACCCCAGTTTAGCAGTTATTTAGCTATAGTTTGAGAATATTAGAAATAAATCTGGTAAAAATTTCATGCATTCATTTTCTTATCTTGGCAGTATAAGTGTCACCTGAAAAGTGTCTTACAGTTTAGTTGTACAGTAGTTTCAAATCAATTCTAAATTATGCAGCGTGATTACAGTAACAAAGTCAGCAATGCTAGGCAGACATGCTAAATCATCGGTAGATTCAAATGAGGAATGTTTTCGGACGGACATCGTTTTCGAAACGAAGCCAGCAACCCCAATTAATTTTACTTTTGATAAAAAGTCTCTATCAAATACTAGAGAATGCCTTAAAAAAGTTTTGTAAATCTTATCACATCATCCAATCGAATCATCATTAAAATTAGTCTTACAAACAGATATGGAAGTGTTAACACCAAAACAAATGTGGAAAACATTCTTAAATATTGGAGCACCAAAAGATAAAAAAAGTTCGTAGTGCCCGTGTTCGTTACAAGAAAATCTTGCCAATTAGTCTAAGGGCTTCGTATTGGAGTATCGGGGCAAAAGAATCACCCTCTCCGTTGAGAGTTTATAAAATTTCAGAAAGCTTACTGAAATGTTCATCAACACCACGTCAACACGCAAGACTTTATGTTCCATGAAACTTAAGATTTATGTTGTTTTTGTTATACAATGTTTCAAATCATTTGCCTCAAGCTTAAAACCTTCTCTCATGTTGAAAAACTCCATACCTGTCACTTTTTTTTAGAATGTCGTTGCTTTTTTTAAATTTCCTTGTTTGTATATTGTATATTATTTCAATTTTTTTCTAAGCATCTTTTTCAGCAACTTCCCTTTTTTCAATCAAAAATATTATGATTTTCAACTATTTATGTATAATCTAAATCTAATTTAAATTTTTTAGGGCCATATGTTAGAAAACTTCATGAGGTTAATATGTTTACCTTAAAAAGATTATTGAATTGTTTTTCTTAATAATTTAGATCCTGAGTATTTCAAGTTCGCTAAGTGAGTATTAAGTTTCATTAGTAAGATGATCAGTAGAAACACTAACGGTACATTGTATTTTAAGTAATTCAAGTGTTCTTATTTGCCCTTCATCGACAGACATCAGAAGTTTAGTGGGCAGCTAGGTCATAGGATCAGTTGTTCTCATCCGGGGTGACTCCTCAAATTCCCACATCTTTTAAGATATTAAAAACTTGCTTGTTAATTCTTTATAGGAGCTAACGAGACACAGAAAGCAGACTGTTTGTCTATCTGTGAATTGTTATTACAATATGGAGGAGACATTAATGCTAGGAATATACAAGGGGAAACACCAGTTGTTGCTTGCATCCGACGTGGTGTTACTAATCTACAAAAGTCCATAAGTGGAACAATGTCTCAAACACGGAAGAGTAATGACGGGCAGAATGACACCTCGAACGGACAAAAGTTTAACACTGTTGATATTTGTGAGTCATTGATAAAATCAGGAGCAGATTTGAATGTAAGGAACCATAAATCTCAAACATTGTTTCATGTCATCGTGCAACAGTGCTTATTGGAGCTTTATCAGTTATCTAAAATTTTCGAAAGCACACACAAAAAACATCTTGAAACGCTTATAACCTTTCTTAAGAGAAAGAGTGGTTTGAGAGTCTCACTCAACAGCAGAGATGACGAGGGAAATACACCCGTTCATTACATTGCATGTAAATCTGTCGGGGGTGATAACGTTCACAAAGAAACCACATTGGTACATTCATTATTCGACTGTGTAACTTGTTGTGGAGGTAAAGTGAATGCAATTAATGACAAGCAGCAGACGCCACTCCACCTTGCCTCCAGCACTGCTGTGGTTAAAACCCTGCTTACATCGGGAGCAAAGCCAAATGTAAAAGATGAGGACGGAAACACCCCATTACTTTCTTGGGCTATGTCTTTTAGTAATTCCCAGCTCAGGCCACTCTTTTCTTCAGCGAGTGAACTAACAGAACTCTTGAAGCGTGGAACAGATCCGTTTGTTACAAATGAGAAAGGTGACAGTGTTCTGGAAGTTCTCTTAGCCAGAGAACACTTTGAGTTTTCCAAACAATTCATCTCAGCGGTTATTGCTGCTGAACAGAGAAATGTAAGCAAATTGGACAGTAGTGGAAACACCTTTTTGCATAGTTTGTGCAAATGTGATGACGATAGAGTACAGGACATAATTGAATTGTTGTTACAAAAAGGCGCTAACCCAAACTCAACCAACAAGCTGAAAGAGACACCAATGCATATTGTTTGCAGAAAAATTGCAGCCAGATCAACTTCATTGCAGGAAAATGCACATGACTTTGTTGGTTCATTTGATGCCTGGACCATTAACCTTCTCAGAAAATATGGAGCAGATGCTGATAACACTTGCCTGGATATTGCCAAGGAAACCAAACATAGAGATCTTCAAGAGCGCCTTAAAACTCCTGTAGAATTGATTGAAATTTCTCCATTGTTACCCTGGGAACGAAGATCAACTAAGCATCAGGTACTACTGAGTCAGGTATCGCGACAACAAAAGTCAAAGCAAATTGGAGCATTCCACTTTCACTCACAACCCATTGGATCTGGAGCATTTGGACATGTACATGTCGGCCTAAGCGAGAAAGATGGAAGGGAAGTTGCTGTGAAAAGAGTTGAGCTTCTGCGCTTGGAGCGTCCTGAGGACGAGCGAGAAATCAAGAACCTGTTGCACCTTAAGGACTGTGAACAAGTCGTTAAGTACATTAGCAACCACAGTGATGACAGTTTTCTCTACATCATCCTTGAGTTAATGGAAGGAAATTTAGAGGAGTTGAGCTGTTTGGAACCAAGTATTGAGCTGTGCAGAGATGTTACAGCTGGACTGGTTTTCCTTCACGAAAACCAAGTGCTCCATCGTGACATCAAGCCAGCGAACATCCTGTACAAGACGCAGCCAAGATTGTGTTTGAAGCTGGCTGACTTCGGGCTCAGCACCAAAGCCAACTTTAGCGCAGTTTCGGCCACCATGTCAGTGATGCACAGCAAAGCAGGTACAAGGTGAGTTCTGGAGAGTTTTGGAGATCTTTTTGGGTAAAACTAGAGTTAGCTTAGAAACATTGACTCAGTTTAATATATGCTTTTGGCAGAATAAAAGTATTACCCTATTAGCTTGTTTTGTTTTAACGTCTTCAATGTTTTAATTGTTTTCTGGAAGATATGAATTTCTACATGCCTCTTTAAACACAAACGCATTTTGCAGGCTTGCGGGTGAATACTTAATCGTAGCTGTAGCCAGCAAATATCTTCCCTTGTTATTTCTCTGCGGAATAAAGCGTTCCTTTCCATGAATTACAGTTTTGTACTGTATTTGTGTTAGTACCTTCATTTAGAATGTACTTATTTTGTAGCAACAGATTTGTTTGGTAGATGATCTGCAATACCTACTTAATAGACAATGCCAGAGCAACAAGCGGCGCCGCATTGAAATGGTTAGGTAAAAACTAAGCAAACTTGTCTTAAATTGTTACTCTCAAAATAGGTGTTGGATGGCTAAAGAGATTCACACCACTGGACATTCGAAAGCATCCGATGTGTTTTCTGCTGGATTGGTGCTTCATTACATTCTAGCTGATAAGAAACACGCCTTTAGACTCAAGAATGAAACAGGGTTGAGTGACGCAGAGATTCTGAATAAAACAGAAGCCAATATCATGAATGGGCTACTCAACCTATCAGACAGCATTGCTCCTGAGGCTTGTCATCTCTTGAAGTTAATGTTACAGTTCATGAAAGATGACCGCCCCTCTGCAGCCGAGTGCTTCAACCATCCGTTTTTTTGGTCCAATGCAAAGAAAAAAGACTTTTTGTGTGCTGTGGGTAACCAACCCGAGATTGAAGATTCACGCCCTAAGGCTGCTGCCCGTGGTTTATCATCAGTTGAAAATGACCTTGAAAGTGATCTTGGTAATGATTTTTCATCTTACCCCTGGGATTACATGATTCCACAGTTATACAAGGAAATGACCACAATGCCAAGAAGCAAGAGGTACGATGCTTCTTCTACTGTGGATCTGGTGAGATTTGTGAGGAATTCCTATGCACACGTGTCAGGTGTAACACGGTCTACTGGCTTCCAGGTGAACCTGCTGGAAAAGTTTGTATACTTTGACAAGTTTCCCACTCTCTTGATCACTGTTTATGAAGCAGTGATGAAATACAAGTGGAACAGCCGAGAAGAGATTAAACATGCAATACTGAAGAAATGCTGAGTATGTGTTTTGTCTGCCATCTCGAATTGGACTGAAGTTTGCTGTAGAGACGGAAGTGTAGTAGGCTTTTAGGGCGGAAACACCCATTGCTGTTTTGGGTTACATCTTTTGGTGATTTCCTGCCGAACTCACTCTTTTCTTGAGCGAGTGAACTAAGAGAACTATTGAGGCGTGAAATAGATCCGCTTGTTACAAATGAGAAAGGTGACACTGTAGAGTAGTAGGCTTTGAACACCTAAAAGAACTCTGACCTATAGTTTAAATCACATTCTCAGTCGAGTTTACTGTGACACGCTGTTTTGCATTACTGGCTGAACTCTTGTCAAATACAAAAGAAAAAGAAATTTTTGTGCATGTCAAGAGGAGTTGTAAATGTTCTGAAACTGAAATTGATAAAAAGGGCAAAAACTATCTCATATGAATTTAAAGTTGTCACCGTAAGGTTCTAGTATAAAATCAAAATTCAAAATCCACATTTGGGTTAAACACAAAATTTTAGGGGCGGGAGGAGGGTTATCGTAAACTTTAGACCATAGAGAGGGGAAGTTATTATAAACTTTGGGCAAAAAAGAAGGGGGAGGGGGCTTACTATGACCTTTAGGTCATTCATAGGGATGGGGGCTTTCTATGAACTTTAGGCCATAGAGGGGGTATGAGGCTTTTATACGTTACGAAGTTAAGGCCATGGGCTGGGGGGGGGGGGGATTATCATGAACTTTAGATCAAAGAAGGGGATATAAGGACTATTATGAACTTCAGACAATAGAGAGGAGAGAGGCTGGTGATACGTTATGAACTTAAGGCCATAGAGGGGGTTAGGGAGATTTACTATGAATTAAAGACCATAGAGGGGATCCGTGCCGTGGATCTGGCGATGTTTGTGGGAACCCCTACAGATGCACACATTAATTCTAAATTTGTACAGACAAACTGTTTATGTTGCTGAAAAAGAAACACAAATATCGAGGCGAGGTCTGTCCCCGAGGTCTTTCACAGTACAGACTGAGCGTAGCGAGATCTGTGCGAAAGACCGAGGGAAAATATTTTCCCGGACAGACCGAGCAAACGAGGCTATTTTAAAGATATTTATTAAATGGCTTCAGTTTTAGATCAGTAAAAAAGGACAAACGATTATCTCTGCGCGCTCGCGTTAACGAGAAATCGGTCCAATAACTTCCCGGTCCTGTATGGGAAGTTATTGGACTGATTTTCGGCCAATCAGCGCGCAGTATTTGGTTATTGGCCCTAGAAGTTTGACTTGCAGTGTAATAAAATCAGTTACTGTTCATCAGCAGGTAACCAAACTGTGTGCAATTCCACAATTGGTTTCTGGTCCATTAAATCCTGTACCAATTGTAGAACAATTTAGGTGGAGCCACCCACTAAGTGAGCACAATAACTGAACAACGTTAGTAAAATAGTTAAACCGTAGCTGTGACTATGAGGCACACGCAACGTATCTAAAAACTTAGTACGCGCGTGCACACAAGGTTTTGGATAACTTGCGCGCGAATTTAAAAAACAATGTATGAATTAAAAACTAAGTTAAACTTTAAATAAAACAAAAAGGAAACAGTCTAAAGATCGCAGCTCTTGTATAGTTGTCCCATACTTCTTTACCTCTTCAGTGTCTTCTATAGAATTTTTAAAACCCGTTGCGAATAAACAAGAAAGTGACAAAACAGGGTTTAAAAGTACCAAGTACCACGGTTGGAGTGCAGATTGGGTCGAACAAATATTCCGTTGTATCCGAATCAACAACCGGGAAGCTGGAAGCACTGACATTCCTTAAGAAAGCTGACTGTAAGTTATCTGGTGACCTTTAAGGACTAACTCACCGAAACCAGGAAAACCGTCATTTTGTTGTCACTTGCTTACATTGGACCAAAAATTTTTTTCCTTTTGTTTTTGTGCCAAGTGTGACAGCGAACAAAACCAGGCATGACGTGCTTAATTTTTGAAATTTTTAACACGAAACGAAACTCGATTTACTATTACCGCTCGGTAATGATGGGTTAATCGTGATGTGTCAAAAGGGCAAACAAACAGAACCGTTTGATATCTATTTTAAAATCTATTATCATTTGATATAATAATGGTCTTAATTTCATTGTGATAGTTTTATTTCATTGCAACAGAGTCACAGTTCAATTAAATAATCGCCAGTCAAGTTTGTTGAGATTTAAGTTCCAACTTGCGGTTTTAACAGAACATGAAGCAAAAGGAATTTGACGTCGACGATGACGGCAGAAAACAATATTGACTACAATAGCTGCACGTTTGAAAGCACCTTGCTGGTCATCTGCACGCCGTCGTCTTAAAAATTACGACGTAAAAAGCTCAGTTTTGAAGTTTTTAAGATTACGAGGACGACCTAAAGCAAAAATGATCAATCTTCTTCATCAACATTTTTATCTTTTTCTGTTCACAAAGCGTAACTCGACTAAAGGCCCTGTTACACGAGGCAATTTTTTCAGGTACTTGCAACGCAATGCTGACGGAAACGAAAAATTGCAAGTTGCTGTTAGACGTCAAACGCGGGCAATTTTTTTCGCAACTTGCAATGATCTTGTTCATTGCCTGAGATAAAACGAGTTACAGCTGCGGTTTCTCCCAGTTAAAATGACTGTCACACGTGCAAATTGAAACTTACCGATCATCCGTTTTTTTTTTTTGCGTTTGTTGCGAAGCAGGTTGCAAAGTACATGTTACATGCTGCAACTGGCTTCGCAATACTTTTCGTTGCGTAGCAAGTTGCAGAGAAGGAAGTTACATGCGAAATTTTCTCCGCAACTTGCAACGTTAAGGCGTTGCGTTGCAAATTGCTGAAAAATTGCCTCGTGTCACAGGGCTTTAAAGAAAAAGCAAACTAGCCAAACACAGTCGAAGCCAGAAGTGTGTTTTTTGTAACCGTCTTCGTCAATGTCGCCATCCTCGTAGCTCAAGTTCCATAAAATCATCAACTGTGTAGATTCGAATTTAGAAATAAATGGCATCGTTTTCGGGAAATGGAGTTAAACAAAGTAACTGTTGGAAAAAAAATATCAAAATGGTACTTAAAGTTAAAAGGTAGTTTAAAACAAACGTTTTCGACTCAAAAGGTCATCTTCAGGTAACTAACTGAACTACGGTAAAGAGAACATGTAGTTTATATGCAATTAGCAGTTATTAAGTTATCCCCAAGGGGAAAAGAGGCAAAGAGAATGCTTGGACTAGTTTATTCAAATTAGGGCGAGTTTTGGCGATGATTAAGACTTCTAAAATGCGACGGATAGTCTAGGAATAAGCAAAAGTCACAACTTCCCTGAGGGGAAAGAATGGTTAGGATGACGGGCAGGTTCGGAAAGCTTGCAAATATCTTTGTGTTCGTTTACTCGCTCCTCAAGGTTACGTGAGGTTTCACCGATGTAATTAGCTCCGCGTTTGTTTTAAACTACCTTTTAACTTTAAGTACCATTTTGATATTTTTAACCTTATTTGCGTTTTTATGCATCCTAACTATTGGAACTTATCTTTATAACCCGCAAACAAAATGTTTCGTCGCGAAAGATGATTTTGAATAAAATTTAAATAATCGCTATACGACAAAGGAATGCCAAAATTATTGTAAGAAATAAATGACAATTTTGCGCCCAAATTAACATAATATTTTCAAATACAATAAAATAATCAAAGCTATTAAAGGTGTTAGAGATTGGCATAATTCGCATTTTAGAGGCAAATACATTTTTAGGAAGCTGATTTTCTTGTTCTTGTTATGGATTGTTCTAAAAATGCCTCTTCTGTCCGAAGCAAAAATATACGATTATCGACCATGTTATATGGCCATTAATCTTACTTTTTATGTTAAAGCTGACGTGAAAAAGACGTTTCCAAAATTTATACAGCTATAGTAATTTACGAGTTCATAGACTTTTTAAACTTTTTTTCTACAACTTTTTATGACGTAGAAATTACGTAAACAAACGTCTCATGAGTAATGTCAGCACCATGAAAAGAACGGGGCTCTGTGCTGGAAGCTTTGGGTAAAGCCTTCACTGTAACTTCTCAATCTGTCCGGGTTTTCGATCCTCTTTCTCTCCACGGTCACAACTGGCATTTGAACAAGTTGTTGTGGTGTCTTCTTTTCTCGTAAGGCTTGAGTTAGATTCAGTACCTTTTAAAAGATGAATAAGGCACTCTTTGATGAGCTGAACATGGTGATGGTGATAATGACAAAGATGATAATAATGTCGAGGATTGTGATAGTGCTGAAGGAAAAGTGAAGGTGTTAGTGTCGATAATGATATTCATGATGATGTAGATGACAAGCATAAAATCGACGACGGTAAAAGCTGATGGAAATATTGATTGTGTTAGTGTTGGTAATGGTGGTGATGATATAGATGACGATGATGACCAGAGATGGTGAAAGTGTTAATGGAAATTGTGAAGGTGTTGGTCATGATGAAGATGTGACAGTCATGGTTAAGAAGAAGGTGACAATGATGAGACGCGTTTAGCTATTCAAACATATTAAGACAGATTAACTCAGCGTCAAGCCTTTGCACAACGCCAGAGAAAGAGTGGTGATACGACAAAGGATAAGTTGCAGCAGAACTATCGCACATGTGAGCTGCTTCTGCCAAATATATCGTGAAAAGGATACACTATTCAATGATTTTCGATTAGGTTATGAGCAAGTTTGGGAATTACACGTTCCCCTACTTTGACCCAATAGACCTATTACGCTGGTCAGTCACGTTTTTTGAATTGGGTAATCAAAGATAGCAGCGAGCAGTAGTAATACTTCAAAGGCTGTGGAAATGGACGAGCCTATTATGTCTATTATTCTACATTCAAAGGAAAAACGTACCCAGGATGCACTGCGTCATATCTAATACGACTGAATAAGAAACATAAGAAACAGTATTGAAAAAATCTAAGCCTTTTTCTGTTGGTATCATATCTCTCCTTTTTGGGCAGGTTTGAATGCGGGGACTTTTTTCATTCTAAGCTTATTGACAAATGTAAGGTACTGCACGACTAGGATTTAAAATTATTATCTGAATGCAATAACTTAGAGTGTTTTGCCTTTAGCAAAAAAATGTAGTGCTTCTTATGAATTCAGGAAACTTTCATTCCTCTAGTAGTGTCTTAGAATTTTCCCCTTTGTATTAGCGGTTACACGGACTTTAGTATGACGTCAGTGTTTTCATTTGCCTCATTAACATAATTCAAACTTCAACATTGGGACAAAATGAAGCCAAAACTCGATGGAGTATCGCAAAATGAATAACCATTGAAAGTCCTAGCTTGATACACAGAATACCTCGAGAAAAACGAGGCTTCCAAAGTTGTAAAATTACAAAGGTTGTATATGGCTGGGTGGCAAGAGTTGCCTCAACTTCATACAACTACTGTAAATTCTGGAGTTTTAAAAGGCTCATTTCTTTAAAAGTATCCAATGTATCAAGCTAAAACTTTGACTGATTACTATGCTGCATTCTATCGGGTTTTCCACCTATTTTGTTTGAACGTGGAAGTTGGATTAATGATTTTATCATGTAAATAATGAAATCCGCCAATTTGATTACGTAAGCGGATGGGTTGGAGCTGGGTGGTGAGATAGCATGGGCGGGACGGTCCCTCACACAGCGACAACTACTTAAACAGATGTAGCAGAGTAACTTAAAGTACCTGTCCTCTCATGACAGCCATCTGACGTTCAAAGAGCGATCTATCGAACCCTTTGTCCTCCTAGAAACAAAAAAAAACACTATTTAAGTTGCTTTCTCTGTGAAAAGAAACAAATCTTGGTTTTAGAGCCGAAAGAAAGAAATTAGAGTTAACAACTTAACTTTGTTTATTTCAAAGCGCTGTACTTTGCTTGTGAAAGACAATTTTCAATGAAAGAAGTCAGATTAAAACAAAAATCACTTTAAAGAAATAAATAGTAATCAACGAAAACCGCTCAGAAACTGTTCCAGAGACTTGTTCCAGTCAACTTAGCTACATAAATGAGTACCAGTTATGCTGGGGGCTAACCTGCGATAGATTTGTGTCCTGTCCGGGGAGAGTCAAAGATTCTCATCCACTTAACACTACAGAAACCGGAGATTAGCGCCGGCCTGATGAGCTACTCAGGCTCAGGAAGGATTTAACTTATCTTTCGCCAGAGCGAATGTTAATGGTTAGCCCAAACGAGCGGTGAAGAACAAACAATAGTACCCAGAGACAGTGCTAGAAGTCAAGTGTACACACCCTAAACAAGTGATAAAGGTCATCAATCAAATCCTGAACAAAATTCATGTCCGACAGTTGAGGAACGACAAGATCACAAATCTCGTCTGTAAAGGGTTCTTCAGCGTACGGCAGCCACGCCCAATGGAATGGGTCTACGAGGAAAATAAAAACGTTAATAAAGAAAAGTAACGAAAGTTATAGAAGTCTCCAAAAAGAGTCATTCGTAAACCAGTAAGAAACTGATTAATAGCGTTTGACACTCGTGATAATTATTTAACCAATCAGAAGCGCATAATAATATACAAATTGGATTAGACTACTCGTGTTTAATTTTTAAGTTTCCACTGTATAACATTTAAGTAAAAAACTTATACAGTGATGTGGACTACAGGTCAGGCCTTGGGCCCTTAAAGGGTAGACCGCCAAAGCAAAAAACTAGGAAAAAATGATCTAATAGTAAAGATTGCAAATGTTAAAAAATTACTAAATACCATAAACCCTCCCACAATTTCAAATAAGACTAAAAACAATGAACTGAAGATTTATGAGGGCGAGACACATGCTTATGACAAGAACTACAAATGCTGTGCCATGCATTACAATTATCATCTAAAAAATGAAAAACAAAAACACTATTAAGATATTTGATAACTTTTCTACGGTAAAGAAACCAAGAGAATATAAAAGAATCTCAAAAAATACCAAAAGAATCTCCTTACAAGCTCTCCATGAGTCTGGGTGTTTGAACGGAAACGCAAGTCCGTTGTCGATTGCGGCTACGTAAACTTTTGGATGATTTAGTACGTCCCATTCCCCCTGCAAGTAGGAGAGTCAGCATGAAAAGTACAATAATCATATTTGAAAGGGCAGTATCAAGGCAAAACACCGACCTTAAAAAAAGGTCTCTTTTCGTCGAACAAAAAACTCTCTCCAGCTGAAATATTTCAACAAATAAGTAAGCATGAAGAGTTTAGGAGTTTCCGTCTAGATTCAGGGATGCATGGTTGGAAGTGGGTTTCGATCTAACAACTTGACTTTGTGCTACGGTAGTACAAAATCAAGTTTAACTTCCATAAATAACAAATTGTCGCACAATATGTTGCCTATTTAAAGGCTGTTTTGCTGTTAAAATTTTTGTTCTTTTAAGTTTTGAGTTACTCATCAACTGAAACGACAAAAAAAAGATGGAACTGCTTTGATATTTGACGGGGTTGAAAGCATATTTTAAGGTTATTTAACACCAAGTATCGTGATTTAAACCCTCTGATTACCAGTCACATGCTCAACCCATTGATCGATCACATGCTAAACTCACGACCCTCTGATTACCAATGACATGCTCAACCCACAGACCAGTCACATACTCAACCCATGATGACTCCCTGGTTACCGGTCACATCCACTTTCTACTGACCACTCACATGCTACAGAGACTCACATGGGGAACCTAGTCATTTTTGGATTCTTGAATATGGTGTGCACCTGCTGGGCATAAGTCTCGTACCAACTTGTTCAATATTCCCAATGTTCGTGTCAATAAATAGTTCTATTTTTAAAGGGATGAACAGAAAGAAGAGATAAACCGGG
>JAOBRD020461611.1:7500-18009 GCA_027575215.2 Hydrozoanthus sils | reverse complement strand
GAAAATTTTCGAAGATTTCCAAACGTTTCCGAACACCTCCGAAGATCTTTCGAATTTTTTTAAAAATCATAAAAATACCTAAAAAAACGATTTCAAACCTCTTCCGCGATCCGAAGATTTCCGAATGTTTTCAGAGGTTGCAAAGGTTTTGTTTCATTTGGGAGAAATGAGTTAAGTTCTGGAACGCTTTCTCGTGGGATCCCGCAGAGAATGAAGAATTTTGCCCTCGATGTCATAAACATGTAATCGACTGATTCCTCGTAAAATTTACATTTAATATCACTTCTGTTTTCAATTTTTCGAAATTGACCTCGTCGCGAAGCGACTCGGGCAATTTTGGAAATTAATTTTACTAGGTCCCATGCAATTACCTATACATATAGAGCATCTCGGAGTCCTTTCAAACCATGCCCGTCACAATCTTTGTCGTATGTTTTGAATTTATTCGCATTGAATGCTTTCCAGGGGACTTAAAATAGTCAGATATGCACTTTTATATATTTACCGTGGAATAGAAGTGTTGGAAAAGGCCTCAGAGCTATAAGAACACAAATGACAAAATTGCTTTAAACAGGAGCACTTTAATAATGGTGTTTAAAAACCATCATTTTTCTTCCACAAGAAAATGTGGCGGTACCTCCCGTTTGTCAAAACTGAAAGCATTATAGCTGACAACGCTAAAAACAAAAACAAGATTGAAGAATGTCAATTTTAGTAAAAATGTTTTTTTTCAAATACAGTTCCTGCCAGCTGCAGCTACGAAATTTCCATTGAAAAGAACGAGAAGTCTGTTAAACTGAATTACACTTATTAAGTCTCGTTCAAGCGACTTAGTCTGCAGGAACTTTGTTATATAATCTATGCAGTTCAAACTTTTATCTTTTTATTCAACTGAACTCTTCGGAAATGGAAAACATTGTCTGCAGATGAAGAACTTTGCGGTCAACAAAGAAGAATTTGTGGAAGTTCATCATCGCCAAAATAATTCTTTCTTCTCGATGAAAGCAAAAATGTTCACGAACTCTATGACCGTGGTATCACACATCTGATGCCTCTGACGTAGCTCCATTTTGTTTTTTCCTTTTTTGCATAAACTGTATTACAAACAAAAAAATAATATCGTGTTAGGTTCATTGAAGATAATACGCCAATTATAGCAGTGCTAGTTTCGCCTATATATGTTTCGCCGAGTGTTTATTCAGCGCGGTAAACAACATTCGATTTGTGTTGGTTTTATCTATAAGGTTGAACAAGCTTCTGATTTTGCTTGTTTGCCATGAGATTACAAAAATGAACTTTCCGCCCGTAAAAGTGTTCAGTTGAGTGTAGTGTTTTCAAGTGTAGGTAGCCAGCCGAGTTTTATAAGAAAAAAAGCAAAGTTCTCCCAAACCAGTACTCTTTTAAAACTCCTGAATAAGCATACATGTTTGTTTTTTTTCTGAGCAAATTTTCCAGCCTATACTGGCCTTAATTGGGTCTGTACAATTATTAGATTTTGGCTGATTCCATCCTATTTGAACCTTATTTGGGCCTGTCTGGCTATTAAAATCCAGCGATTTTGTCACTTTTATCCATCTGGGCAAGTTACTCTCTAATAAAGATATTGATTTAAGTATGAACAAAGTATAAAATTTGTGTTTAAAACATTCCATTTTATACTACTTTACCACCCAGCTGTACTAAATTATTTATATTTTGAGAAATGTTCACCCTACTGTATATTATTATTCCACCCTATACTAATATTGACTATTCAAGATAATTTTATTTCCAACCTACTATAGACGATTATTCTGCCCTATACCATATAATTTAGCTTTTTCATATATTGTCCACGTACCCTATACTACTATTTTGCCCTGTATGCTTATTCAGGAGTTAGGAGTAAAATCAATATGTTTCAATGAAAAGTATGGGTTCTACCTAATAATTCTATAATATATAATTTAATAATTAGCAACACATCAGTTGACATGCTTAAGGTTTAAAGGTTAGGTTAAGTGTGGAAGTTTTTTGCTGATTAGTTTGTTTCTCAACACATTCACAGTTTCAAGCACAGGAAGTGCTAGACATAAGAGCAGGCCACTGTACAAGAAGACCCCTCCTATTCTGCGAGTGCGAGCATTTCAGAATGGAAATAGAGACAACTATGCAAGAGTCACAAGCCCAGTTGATTTGATACAGGTAAAACAATTTGCACAGCAATCGACTTAGAACTTTCAGTTTTCTTGATGCAAGAAGACAAATAAATTAATAAATAGCTTAGGAAATGGTGTATTTATTAACTAGTTTCTAAATGAGTTGTCAGTCTTTTTGTTGATAATTGATAAATTAAAGTTATTATTTTGTATTTTATAATAATTTTTATGATTTATTAATAATTGTTTTTGAATAACAATCATCATTGTTGTTATACCGTAAGTTAACTTTAAATCTGCACATTATTTTAACAAAACTTTCATTAGTCTTACAATTCTACAGTGAAGTATTCACACTTTTCTCATGCAAAACTTTCTCATTAAAGTAGGTTGTGACTTGGTCATTTGTAAGTTGACAAAGAAGTATATATATATGGGTGTCAATAAAACTGTAATGTTAGTTAATAGATAATTATTTATTCTAACTGTTGTTAAATGTAGTCAAAATCATTGAAAATTTACTAGGAATTGTTACCAGTACTATAATTATTATAATTATTCATTTGGATAATTCACAGGTTAAGTCATGATTTGCAGGTGTTTTACCACCAACCTGGCTACCATGCATGACATCTTATAATAATTATTGATTGTTGTAAGTTATACCTTATTTTTTGACCCACCCCCACATTTTTATGACTAATTAAGCTAGCGAAACAAAAGTCAACAGAAAACCTGAACCAGTGTATAACCCACATCTCATTCATTCACTTCTTCCAAGGATATCATCACATTTTTAAACTTTAAAACTTTTAAATCTAGCAGAACATTTTATTGAAAGTGTTCTACTTGTTGCCAGATCAACTTGAGAATCTAACAGATAACCCAGCCACACCGGTAGATTACCCGCACCTTCTCCCGCACAAGGTAAAATTAACAAATAACCCACAGGTTATAGTCTGGAAAATATAATTATGGTAATTATTTGATGTGTTTTTAGTTGTTAGATGCATGTACTGCAAAGTTAGGCTTGGTATCAGCTGCAAGGCAGCTCTTCTTGATTGATGGGACACCTGTCACATCTGCTGGCCAGCTGGAAAGAGACATCGATGTGTTTGTTTCATGTGGAGAACCTTTCAGGGACCCTTATGAGGCTTTAAGAGGTGAGTTGTATTTTGAAATAACTTCTTTATGGTCGAGATCTAAAAAAGAGATAACTCACACTGTACAGTTAAGCCCATTGGGAGGGGTGGAGGGGATGGGTGCGATAAGTATGCTTGCACCCCTCTCCCCCCCAAAAAAGTCCATTTTTTGTTAACGAAGTATGTAGAATTAAAGCAACATCCTTTACTTGCACTTAACTGATGACACTATTTAGTGATTTAAGTCTGTTCTGGCTGCAGCTGCCTACACCTCAGCCTCCGATAACCTAATTTTCAAATTTCGATGGGGAGCATGCACCTGGACCCCCCTAGAGTCTCACGCCCTTGGCACTCATTAGATCTGTCTTCAATTGCATTTATTCGATTGCACTCTCCTGTAAAAAACCCTTGCTACTGGCCTGAGTATTAATTTTAAGTTCTTGTTTTCTCTCGGTATTGATAGATGACTCAGGCTTCACCCTCGTCTATCAGCGAATAGAAAATTCAAACTCCTAGTCTAACTGTTAGATAGACAGTGAGAAGGTTAGCCAATGAGATTGCGGCATTCTTGATGGTATGCTAGTTGGTTTGTAAACAGTGAGTAGGTAGGTTAGCCAAACAGATTGTAGCATTATTTTTGTGATAGTATACTATAACCGTAGTTGATATCTACTAGGTTAATAAATTAAGGTGATGATAACAGTCAACCTTAGGACTGTTTCAAAAATTATTTTGCTAACAGATAGAGAAGAGATGAGAAGAGCTGCATCGTGGACTCTAAGTGGTGTGATTTTGCCAGAGGACAAGACACGAGGCAAGACCCGCCCATCTCTTTCCAAGAGAATGAAGAGCTTGGTTGAAAGTCAAAAAAGACGAATTCTTGTATTCAGGAATGGTGAAAGCTCAGAGGGGGTGGAGATTGTGGCAGGCAGATTTGATGAGGTTTTTAAAATAGTTTTGTGTTTGCCATGCAAAGACATGTAGATGAGGCAAAATGTTTGAAGCTTATACCTTAGCTTTTTCTAAGCATGAGTAAAAAGGTGTTCTGAGTTACTACCATTCTCTAACTAACTACTGTACAACAACTCTGTGCCAAACTATCTGATCTGAAGGTTGGTGCCTAGCACTAGATATATACATGTACCTAGACATTTTGCCTCTCTCGGCATAAATCTGCCACCATTTACTACGAGGAGTGTTTGCTTATTGCACCATGCAGTACTAGTGTAGTAACTGTCAAAGGTTTTGATAACTTTTCAAGTAGGGTACTTGTGCAGAGTAGGCAACCATGCATAGGATGCAAAAATTTTTTGAGTTAAAGCTTAATCTTTATCTAATTAAATGTATATAATGAAAGACATTTGCCTGGTTTTTCAATGTCGTTAGGAAATCATCTCTGAAGTAGCCTGTTACCACAAGCAAAGTTTGTTGGTTGTAGTACCTAGTTCCCAGATATCAATGTGTCGTGTATATTGCATGGTTAAACTTGTATTTACAATATAACTTATAGTTATTAACATAACACAACTTTTTTTAAATTATAGTTTCTGGATGATTGTACAAAGAAACTCAACTTAGAATCTGGGGCTCGGATGTTGTTTGACTGGAGTGGCAAGGAGGTTAAAAGCTTTTCAGACAGTAAGCTAAATAGCCTTTTTCTTAACACTATAGCAGTCTAATTTGCTGTTCAGTTTGCGTTTACAACATCTAAACCGCAATCCAATGCTACTCGAAGAACCAAGTAGATGATAGCAACAGTAATGATGATAGTGATGATTATGAAGTTGGTGATGATAGTTACGCTATTGATGACAATGGAAATGATGGTGGTGATATTAATGATGGGAATGACAAATGTGATAGCATCAATGTGGTGATGAAAGAAATGATCAATGTGATGGTTAAATTGGTGATGAAGATTTAAATGATGGTGATGATGATAATGCTTGTTAGGATGTTACTGAATGATGTTTGTCATGCAATTATTATTGTAGCAATCATAATGATGATGAAGATCGTTATTCTAGTGTCAGTGATGATGACTTCAGTGATGATGGTGGTGACATTTATTTAAACGTTGCATGGAGTTATCGTCAATTGGTGAAAATGTTTAATAATGATAATAAGTGGTGATGCTTTTTGTGTTCTACAGTACGAGTTTGGAAGTAACGTTAACGAATCTCGATTGATCATGAGAAGCTATTGATGGTGGTAATAATGGTAATAAAAGTGACAGTGATAACAATTGCAATGTCCGAAATGTTGTTGAGGAAGGTGATGTTAATAATGATGGCAGTAGTAGTGTTGATGATTTAAGATGATGATAATGATAGTACTTAAAAATAAATTACAATACTTATGGCAATGATGATAACGATGAAGATGATGTTGATTTATAAGACAAAGATGACAATGATGGCATTGTTATAATGAGGACTAACCTGCTTGCTGCGATTGAGTGTTTATTCAGGGTTCATACGGATCATGGTCCGAAACCTGGAAAGTCATTGAATTTTAGAATTTTATTTTCCAGGTCTGGAAAGTTATGGTATTTTGATTAGGGTCATGGAAAGTCGTGGAAGATTGACAGAATTTAGATTGGTAACAACGCATAGAAAAATATACAACCAATCCATATTATATTTACTTAAAATTACATGCCCTTTTGCAAAATAATCAATGGTTTCACCACAGAGATAGACTAGTGGAGACGCAGTGCTGTAAAACTGTGCAAAAGTACCAGAACTAAACTTGGTAATACTACTATGTCTCACAATAAACATCCCTTCCTTCACCTTGTTTAGCTTGCGTTATGCTAGGAAAAGGGAAAAATGAAACTACTTTTGATGTATTGAGGGAAAAATAACAAAGCTAGGTCATGGAAAATTGAGAAAAGTCATGGAAAAAGTCATGGAAACTCATGGAGTTTCAGAAAATCAAAAGAGTATGAACCCTGTTATTTTTTTAGCGTGGAAAACTCATTGTGCATGGCATTGTCGCTCGACCCAGAAATCCAAGATGGCAGCCCAATGCCGTACCCTGTGAGTTTTCCACCCTAAAAAACACCCAATTGCTTGCCAGCAAACTAAATGAAGACAGGAAAGCTATGTTTCAAAGGCCTGATCAGTCTTTGTTCTTTTTTACATTTATGTAATTGGTTTACCGTTGTAGCTCCAGTGCTGGACAGAATTCTCCAACCAATGATGACTGTTGTCTTGGGCCCTGTGTGGGTGACGAAGGGGGGTGAGAGGTTTAGTCCAAAGGGAGCGCACAACTTCATTTCTACTCTGTTTGTTAGCACCAGGGAAAGGTTGAAGCAGAGCAAAGACTACAAGAACCAGGTAAAGAAAACAGGTCTACTTCAGAGTCATAAGGATATCCAAGACTTACCGTGTGTGAGCGTTTCCAGGCTTCTCCCAGCTGATTCAAGAGATGACGTACATATTAATAGTAGACGTTTCAGAATTCGAGAAAGGTCTTATCCATAAATAAATCCTTTTAGGCCCAGTTGTATGATAAATTCTCCAAACTAGAGCCGATACTTCTCACTGAACATGTTTGGGAGAATTTTACTTTACATCCTCTTTGGTTGAGTTTATTTAGTTGTAGTTGTCGTTCTCTCAGTACCAAATGTCTTGTTTTCTATGTTTTACACCAGAAAAAACTGAATGTTAATATCTGACTGGGACTGAAATAATGTTTTGTTAATTTTCATAAACTCATAACCAAAATAAGTTTTCCAACTCATCTGATTTAACGTTCTATATCCTTGTAGCTGGAGCTTAGACTTGAGAACAAATCCGTGGTATCGAAGGAAATCTTGTCAATGAGTGAGGAAGAAGTGCAAGAAGAAATACAAGAGGTTTGTGTGTTTATGATACAATTAATAACATACTCTTGCAATCTCAAAAATTATGGCTGCAGGGCATCCTCGTACACTGCCCCAAGACTATGGAATTCCTTACCGGACAATATTAGAGGCTGCGCAGAACTTTCTTCTTTTAAAGTCAAAGTAAAAACATATCTTTTTAAGCGTACTTACTGTGCATAACTTCATTTATTTTTCTTTTAATTCTCTATTTTTTGGCTCTGCAAAGTTTTTTATTATTAGTCCACTGTTCTTAGCTATACTTTTTATTGACCTATTGTTTACTGTATACACTAGAGTGTTAAAGATTAAAATGATGTAAAACATATATGCGTAAAATTGTAAAGCGCTGCTGGATTTATTGTAGAAGCAGCGCTATATAAATATTGTATTATTAATATTATTGTTATTATTATTATTATTATTATTATTATTATTATTAATATATTATTATACTTTGCCTAAATATGGTTATAAAGAGTGATGGCAACCTTTATTATCGTAAATAAAAAATGCAGTCCCAAAACAGAACTTTTGAAAACGCTGATTAATGCTTCTTTTGCTCTTTTGTTAATATACCAACACACGCAAAGTTCGTTAAAAAATGGCCGTCACTCGGTTAAACCAGAGAACTTAGATGTTTTGGAAAAATGAAGCTCGCATATACGAAGAAGCCACGTTTTTGTCCAAAAAATGTTGCATTTCCGTTCTTGCCCTTGTCCTATTCTGTTAGACTAACAACTGTCGTCTTTATGGACTCGGGATCTTTAGCCCTTTCACTCCCAAACACAACAAATGATGTTTGCGTAAATTCTCCAAACTGGGATTCATACTTTTCATGTAATCAATTTTGGAGAATTTTGGTTTTGATTTCTAGTATTTCATCGTATTTGATCTCTTCCCATATTATCATTAGAAAATGTCTAGTTTTGTATGTGTTTTGTAAGGAGAAATAAGTTGTTGATAAACTGGATGAAGATGATATGGTCAAGAGTGTTACTCTTGTAGTGCATTTTTAAAGTACAGTGGGATCCAGTTAACACGGTCATCTACGGGCCAGAAAAAAATTAACCGTAATGATGGGATGACTGTATTAACGAGGTTCTTTTAATTTATAAGAAAGTGTAAGGCCGTTCGGCTGGTGGACCAAAAAAAAGTGACCGTTATAACGAGGTGGCGCTATTAACGAGGTAACCGTTAGGCGGGGTTCCACTGTAACATATGTAGACAAATAACAGAGAAAGGGTCTCGTGGAACTAACAGATATCGAATATTTCAAATAGTGAATCTAACTACTTCAAGAATGCCTCTGTCAATGGGCTGGATCAATTAAAGGGTGAATTAAGAATATAGCAATATTTTGGAAGAAAAATTCTAGATTGAAAAAAAAACACGAAAAAACAGCACTGATAATACGGGCCTGCGCAATAGCTAAAAATTCATTTTTCCTGTGACAAAACTCGGCTTACATCGTTTCGTGTGGGCACTATTTTCGTTCGATTCAATCTCTCTAGTCTATCGTTTGAGTTGAATTTGAAGTGCTATCCTATTATATGGGTGTGGTCAGTGAAAAAATCAAACAAGCGTAGCTTGAATTTAGAGCAAGACTAAAGCTAATTCAGCTGTTTGATTAAGTTCCATTCCTGTCTTGAAAGTCTTACTTCTGATTAATTAGCAAATTTTAGTTTCCAAACACTTTGCAGGTTAGTTAGCGTATTTAATGGGATTTAAAATTCCCAGCGTTGAGTCTTATGGGGATTTTAAATGTTGCACGCGCAACAACACTTGATCGGCTAGACTTTGCCAAACAATAGAGTAGTCCCTGTTCCTGTTAACGCCCAAGATATGTTAACTGATTCCTTTAAAGGTGACTAAACACATTGGTGAGTTGTCGGCAGTGGTACCAACACTGAAGAACCAATTGAGGAGAGTAGAAGCGTTAGTGCAAGACGAATCCGTGTCGGCTGGGCTGGATTCGTACAAATTTTCCCACATCTCTGAAATAAACCCTGATAGTAGACTGCTGGGCAAACAAGGTTTACGAGTAAAGGTGCAGTAACTATTATATAGACAACATTCAATTAGAATAAAGTGTGAACAGTTGTTTGAACGATGAACAGTCTGACCGGAAACCAGAATGTCAAGGTTTTAAATTTCGTCTGTAACTCAGAATTTTTTTTCTGAGACAACAAGATTGTTCAGCGATAGCATGTTTGTGACGGCATCTCAACGATGCCTAACGTCATTTTCAAGTGAAAAGTTTTTGGAAGGCAAAACGAAGTTTATAAAGGCTTTCCATACACTTTTGACTTGAAAATGACCTTAGGCAACGTCGAAACGTCACAAATATCCTAACGCTGAATTTTATAGTAAAGTTATTGAACAAGACTCGTCTGATCCGAATAAGACTTGTAAGAGATTTACCTATTTATCTGATTGACAAAATAACAAAATTGAATTCTGTGCGCTGATTGGTCAAGAGCGTGAGAAAACCGGCATGCCTGTAAGATAGTACATAGACACGCTTTTAACGAACATGTAAGGAAAATTTAGATGTTTAGAATAAATTACGTGTCTCTGATTTTTCGTGTTTGCTTTTTTTAATATTTTATAAAAGCAACAAAATATGCCCGTGTCTACGTACTTTTTATAAACACGAGGAGAAGGTTGGAAGATTTGATTAAAAAAATCGAAAGTTACTCGTAGTGGATGACTTTTTTATCAATTCGACCAACACCCACTGTGTTTATATAAAATTACACAGACATGGGAAATGCGTTTTATTGCCATAATGATGGTGAGGATGACGATGATAACTACAATGCACTTTGTAACGGTAATGGTCATCGTAAAGTAATACTATTACAACAGTATGAAAAGTGATAATAAAAGTGATAAATAAGTTATAATTGAAAAGTCGTGAAGGGCAGTTTTGGTAAATACGAAACCAGTCTGAAAAAATGGAAATGTTTTATTTTATTACTTATTTTTTTATATATTTTGCTTTTGCTGTATACAAATGAAATAACACAAAACCTATACAGTGAGGCAGACTACAACAGGCTATAGGCCCCTACATTCCACCAAAACATAAAAACTAGAATAACATAATCTAGTAGTAAAAATACTGAAAGTGTTAGAATAATACTAAATATCAAAATCCCTCCCACAATTACCCATAAGCAAGACTAAAAACAACAACGAACTGAAGACATAAGAGGGAGAGATACATGCTTATGAGAAGAACTACAACGCCATTTCTTACAATTATCATCGTAGAAATGGAAAACAAAACTACCATGAAGATATTTGAAAATTTTCCTACGTTAAGAAGAAAATGTTTTAGAAGAACTAATTTGGC
>JAOBRD020461611.1:0-2500 GCA_027575215.2 Hydrozoanthus sils | reverse complement strand
CTGGGCAGATTTACTGCCTGGCTAAGCCAAGTTTCGTACTCACCTACATTGGCAATCAAGAGGTTGCTGTTGTTGAGCAAGAGGAAACCATACACTCACGTGACCAGAGCCCCGCACAGTCCAAACCAGAGGAAAAAGAGCCTGAATCTAGCTTAGGCAATCTTAGCTTTGTAAATGGGTTTGGTTTAGGTGGCGAAAAGAAAAGCTCTAGTAGCAGTTGCAGTAGCAATGATAGTAGCGATGACAATGATGAGGAAAAGAAGAATAAAAAAGAAAAGAAAAAGGAGGCAAGCAATGAGGTTGCAGACACTTACCATGGAGACAACTCTCCAGCATTGCCGACTGTGGCCACTGTTAAGGACACTTACCAAGGCCGGAGGTTGTTGTTAGCTGTCATACCAAAGCTACCGAACAAGCACCCATCAGCTGCTTCACAAAGGTGAAGTAGTTCATGTTAATGTTAACTTAGATGATAAACATATGATAGTGGTAATGATGATGCCTATAACTGTGAGCAATGGTAGTAGTGTTTTAGTCGTGTCGACGACTATCAGTTTATGATCATGTAGATGATGATCAGTTTATAATGGTGATGATTATGATGATGGTCATCAACTTATATCGGAAATGATGATGAACAGTTTATGATGACGAGAATGATGGTCAGTTTATGATGGTTATGATGATGGTCAACTTATAACTGTTATGGTGATTATCAGTTTAAGATGGCTATGATGATGATCAGCTTGTAATGGTAATGATTATCAACTTATGATGGTGATGATGATGATCAACTTTGATATAATGGTTATGGCGATTATCAGCTTATGATGATGATGATGATGTTCAATTTATAATGGTTATAGCGATTATTAGCTTATGATGGTGATGATCAGTTTATGATGATAATGATGATCAACTTATAATGGCGATGGTAATTACAGCTTATGATGGTGATGATCAGTTTATGACGGTGATGATGATGATCAACTTATAATGGTGATGGTGATTACAGCTTATGATGGTGATGATCAGTTTATGATAGTTATGATGATGATGATGATCAACTTATAATGGTTATGGTGATTATCAGTTTATGATGGCGATGATGATTACTTTGTTATGATGATGGCGATCATCAACTTATGGTAGTACTGGTGATTATCAGTTTATGATGATGATCGTTCTGATGATATTGATATTGGCATTGATGGAGGCAATGTTGACTGTTTCTAGCAGTGATACCTAAACTGCCAGTTAGTGCCATTTAGCTGTTTTGCAAGGCTTCAAAGTTTTTCGTTGTAAAGAAAGTTCAAAGTAAGTGGCTCTAATAGCTTGCATGGAGGCTAGTTTGACTGATGATGATAGTGGCGGTAATTACAAAGAGAATTGTTTGTTATAACACTATCGCTGATTGTGACTTATTATCTAACACATTTTAACCGATAGCAAGGTCTTTACTGGGAACTATCAGATTGACGGCTCGGTGTACGGACAGAGTGTAGCCAGTGCTCATACGGGGAAATCCTGGAAACCCTTGAAATTTTTTGAAGCGCTAGAAATCGCTGGAAACCCAAGGAAAAGCCCTGGAAATTTTTTATTAAGCCCTGGAAATTTTCAAAGAGTTTGATTAAAAAAAACTAAATTCGCCAAATGATGCATTGATTTTTTTCGATTCAACAAACAATTAAGATTTCAGACTTAATTTTTGAATGTCGTTATTATGTTAAGATCAATAAATACAAATTTTTACGACATTAACTATTACTGAAAACCTTGTTTAAGCAGGTGTTGTGAACATTTTTTTTTCATTTGTATTAACTATTAGCAAGGTCTTTATTGGGAAATCTCAGACCGAGGTCTTGATGTACTGACTGAGCGTAGCTAGGTTCATACCACAAGACCAAGGTTTTTGATTTCCCAACTTACCGAGCGAATGAGGTTAATAAGTTAATTGTTAAGTTTTTTTACTCGAATTTGGTTAGAAATTAAAAAGATAAGAAACAAAACAAAAGTATGAGAGAGTGTAAAAGAGAAAAAAAGGTGACGCGCTAGAGGACAATCCTGCTTATTGATTCGCTGGTTCGATTGCTGGCTTATTTTATTGGTTCATTGGGCTATTTAACAATTATCCACTTGGAAAGTTTGTGTCAAATTGGCGGCGAAAAAATAATTTCCGTTTCGCGACGGTAACTGACGAGAAATTTTAGATATACAGGAAAATGCAGTCTCCATCAATACAAAGAAAGCAACAAAATGTGGGCTGCGTGTTTTCCTCGACCTTCAGTCTCGGGGGCTATTCCCCACTATTCACTTTGCCTTCGTAAATAATTGTTAAAGTGCATATGAAGGGGAAAAATGGTTTACTCCAGTGGATAGACCTTGCTTAGTGAGGAATAGCAGTGAAAAAAGTTTTGTCAAAGTCTTTCCTGGTTCTCGAAATATCAACATTTAAAGTTCTCAACTGATGACGTCATGTATGCTTTCAACAAATTTGCTT
>JAOBRD020461506.1:0-11072 GCA_027575215.2 Hydrozoanthus sils | reverse complement strand
AACATTAAAATTCCTTCAAACCTTGGATGCCTGAGGCTAGAGAAAATCATTTAGAGGGACTGACCAATCATTCGTCACCATCAAAATCCATCCTCCCCATGAGATGTCTGAGGATACAGAAAATCATTCACAAGGAATACATCGATCATCCACCATCATCAAAACTCATCCTAATCATGGATGCCTCAAGCTACAGAAAATCATCCACAAGAAATATAATTAAAATAAAAATCGATCAAAATCCATCCTAAGGTTCAAGGAAACCTTCCAAAGAGACTGACCGATCATTCACCATCATCAAAATCCATCCTAAAGTTCAAGGAAACCTTCCAAAGAGACTGACCGATCATTCACCATCATCAAAATCCATCTCAAAGTTCAAGGAAACCATCCAAAGGGACTGACCTATCATTCACCATCATCAATATCTATCCTAACCATTGACTTCTGAGGATACAGAAAATCATCCACAGGGAATACATCGATCATCCACCAATCATTCGCAATCACCAAAACAGATGCTACTCATGGATGCCTGAGGGTACAGAAAACAATCAACACAGAATATACCGATCATACCGTCATCAAAATCATCTTTACCATGGACGTTTGAGGCTACAGAAATCATCCATCAGAGATACACCGATCATCCACTAACACCAAGAATTCATCCTCCTCATGAGATGTCTGAGGATACAAAAAATCTTCCAAAGGGAATACATCCATCATCAACTATCATCAAAATCCATCCTACCAATGGATGCCTGTGGTTACAGAGAATCATCCACAGGGGATACACCCATCATCCACTATCATCAATGGTCGATTGATTAATTGGATTGATTAACTAATAATGGCAAACTTGTCACACAAACCTGGATTGCTGAGACAGTGAATCCTGGGTATTCTCAGGATCCTCTTTCTTCTCGTCTTCTTTCAACTCCTTTGCTTTAGCAGGAGTGGCCTTCTTCACTCTCCTCCCCCCTCGGGGACCTCTTCTTTTCCTCTTCTCTTTGATACCCGTTTCATCATTAGTACTCTCTTCCTCTACACCCTTCTTGTCTGCAGTACTCTCTGTAGCACCAGTCGCTTCTTCATCTTTCTCTTTCTCATCTGATTCCTTTTCTGCCTCCCCATTTTTTAGTTCCCCTTCGTCTGAATCTTTCAAGGCTGTCTTTCCGTCAACTGCCTCTTCAGTTACACTGGGTTGACTGTCTTCGGCAATGGCCTCATCTTTCATAGTTATTTCTTTACCATCTTCTGATCCAGAAGCATTTTTCTTGTCATCAGTAACGATGACCTCCACAGAAGGTATTGGTTTCTACAAAGATGTAATGCTTGTTAGCGCATGCAATTTGAACTGCAAAAAGAGTGTATAACAACAAACCACTGCCTCTACATTTACTGGTGTAGTACTCAAATAACTAACTGATGAAGTTACGTTTGTTGGGAACAGATTAGATCAGTGATTCATAAAAAGATAACACTGAAGTGGTTTGTTCAAAAGATAAAATGATGAAGTCATGAGGAAGGCTTCGGGGTTAATGAGCCGAACCACAACGGTGAAACTTGAAAAACCACAGCCTGGTTAGCCCAGTTTGTAAGGCACTAGTCTTCTATGTGGAAGGGCAAGGCTCAAATCCTAGCTTGACCTACTCCCAGGGTCTTACAACAACTGAGGAGAAGCAATCTTTTCTGTAGCATCAGCAAAAGGTTAGATTTTCGCACCTTCTCTGATAAGGATGTTAAACCACAGGCCCCGTGTGGAACCTCGTATCATAAGTGTTCTCCCATGATTTCTTGGGCTAAAAACCTTAAAAACGAAATCAAATCGAAAAAACCTTTACCCACCAAGGTAGTTTCCCTGCTTTATTGATCAACGATACAAACCACTTCATTGACAAATTTTTACTGAACTGCATAACTCGAGTAATCTTTTTAAAAAATGATTATCAGATACTAAAATAAACCTTTTCTCGGAAAAACAGATTATTTTCTTATTTTTGAATCGAGAAATATTTTGGTTAACGAATGTGTAAGGACGGAAAATCATCCAATACTTTATTCTTAGCATCCAGTTTGACCTCATGACCTGAGTGACGATGTAACAAACTTTACTTTGACTCTGCGTTAATGTGAATACCTTGAGCTCTTTGATATGAACGTTGGTCAGGTACTGCTGCAGTCCATGAAGTGCTTGGCTCAACTGAGTAATCTGAAACAAGAACATTACTGAAATGTCACTATAATTATGTGTAATTATCTTTCTGTGGGATATAGAGCCTGTTGGTTAGCTATGGCGTGCTGATGAGGCCCAGCAAGACAGAAACAGCTGACCCCCACTGCTAACATTCAGGCTCAATATATTTTTAAGGTTCAGTACAGGCTTTAGTTCCTTCTGACCCGTTAGTCCTTAGTTTCATTTCACTTGCAGTCTCCATATCATTAGCACCAGCCAGACACTACAGGTGCAATGAGGTCACTACATGTAATTATTTAAGACCTTTAAAATGATAATAATAATAATAATATACAATAATAATAATAATAATAATTTATTTATACAGCGCCATATCCACTAACTGCCCTATGGCGCTTTACCAATACTACAATATAAAAAAACTTAACTAAATATACAATAATTACTACAATTAAAAAATGCTAAATACTATAAAAATTACAAAAATGCTGGTTTAAAAAGATGTGTTTTAAGACGCGTTTTAAAGGTTTTGGTTGAGCTACTGCTTTTAATGTCCATTCCACAGCTTTGGAGCTATCACTGAGAAAGCCCTGTCACCATAGGTCTTTTGATTAGACCTGGGGACGACGATAAATAACATCACAGGGATGCAGTCTTTGCAAAAAATAGCTCCCAGATTAATTAATCAATTCTTAAATTCAGTGAACCATTGCAACAACAAGTAAAAACTTTTACCGTAGAAATGCCAAACAATGAAATCGAAGTTCTAATAACTCATTTCATATACTTTCTCTGGCAAAGTAAAGGAACTTCACGTTTCATCTTGAAGAGTAATTTGCGTATGGTCAAAATTTATACTGTCAAGTGCAGTTAACGTATGTTAAACCGCTGACGCTATGAGGTGATGAAATTTTTAGAAGAGAAAACATCCGAGACTTACACTCTGATCTCTTTGCTGAATTTCAGTTTTGTAGCGCTGTTTGAAAAGTTCTGTTTCATTCTTGTATCCTTCTACCTGCCACATCATCTGTGCATTTTTTTCAGCCAGCATCTTCAATGCAGAAACTTGCATTCTCAGCTTCTCGTTCTCATTCTCTATGCTGTCTTCGGTAGCATGGGAATCTGTTCCAGAGATCAATAATTTATATTAGATAAACTTTAAGACCCTGGGCCACTACCTTTCAACGTATCTGTTCCTCTGGTTACTTTAGGTCCACTAAAAATACTAGTCTAGCTATTTTAAAGTTCTTAAGTGTCCAAGTGTTTTGATAAAGTTGTTGAAAATTGGTAAAACCGCTCACCTAACTAGTACCTTAAAAGTAACCACCACTGCTAACTTACAGGTGAAAAAAAGCTTTAAAAGCCAATAAACCATAATTATCTAAAACATCTTGACAATTAACTGATTGTGTTTGACTGACATCAAGTACGCCTGATATTTAAAATACTATTTCAGAAGCGATGCTGTTGAAAGTTGTGATGCAAAGTCTACATCTAGTGCTGTATCTATACCGACTTCCAACACCACAAAGTTGCAACAGCATTAAAAAGGTGACCCAACAATAATACCAACTTTCTTTTTCTAATACCAAGTTGCAAACTTCCATGCGGAATCATTTCAGGATTAGAATTAACATATAGAGTGAGCGGTTGCTAGACATAATATATCCAGCAAGAATAGCCAAGAACTTAACTTGTGACTGTAGCTCTGATCAATAATCAGAGGGTTACAGGCTCAATTCCCATCAGTGACACAAAATGCTTTCTGATCATTCAACTTGTGGAGCACTTTCTTTCTAATTGTATGACCTAACAAGTCTTCAACACCATAAAGAAATGCTGATATCCTTAATAAAGACCAACGTAGTATATAAATTAATTGTTACTTAAAGAGTTAATTGCTTATGACGAACGTAGTATGTAAATTTAGTTAAAGAGTTAATTGCTCAGGAAAGTTTCTGGCACAATACAGTTTTATTAAGTCTCAGACATAAAACCATGTAAGAAGGTTTGTATGTTACCATGAGACTGTCACTGGGTCGCCTTCACAGTCATACTTATATATATTACAGAGTTGATACATTAAACTCAGACCTTTTTTAGAGACTCTGATGCGAATAGTGACTTTTCTAACAACCGCATTTTTTCATTAGGATCTAAACTAACAATAGCTAAGTTAAATAATCCTTTACCACTACATGTTCAAGATAGATTGACATGTTCCAGCTTTTTATCATCTGTGGTAAAACGGAACAGAATTTTTGACTAATTGCATATTAACCAAACCAAATTGAGCTTGATCCTTTTATGAACCCAGTGGCACTTGGCAAGTAACTTTCAAGCACAGATTTCATAGTGTCTAGCAGATGATAGTCAAACACTCTCGAGACAGGGAACTAATCTACGAAGCCACACTCATTTAGCACACAGCTGAGCTGACTGGAACAAGTGAGGTACAAATAGTCTTGTTCATGTGTAATGTAGTAATGCAGCCTTGAATGATTTCAGACTCAAGACCCTTGGATTCATGACAGATTACATACACTAACCATCTGGAACAGTAGCACCAAAGTGTCCTCTGCCACCAAATAGGCTCCTATTTATGCACTATAAATCCATCGAGCCTTTCATAACACAAAAACAGAATGAAAACCCTTACAGACTCTACACTGTCCTTAAGGCCTTACTATGTCTGCACTGAAGCGAACTCTGTACCTGAGTCAAGTCGTGCCCTTTTAGCTTCAGGTGTTGTTGTGGACTTCGGCCGGGTTTCCACCTGAGAATGTGTTGCAGCAAGCTCACCTTGTAGTGACAGATCTGTAGCAGCAACCTCACCTGCAACCTCGTCGTCAAGTTCCATACCTACCTCTTCACGATTCTGAATTTGCATTTCTTCACTCTTTTTTATTTCCTGAGAATAGGTCGACAAGCACAATGGTTTAGTGGTCTCTGCTTTCGTTCAATCATTACCTACCATGGTCAACACCTTCAATCAGTACCTCTTGAAGCCTTTAACACAATATGGCTGGAAGTAATTTTGTGAATATAAGGTCCATACATTATTGTACATACTGCCAAAGTAAATATCTAAAAGCCCATAAAAATAAATGTCTAATTAACCTTGCTTCTAAGTCCCAACTATAAGATGCATCTCATTATTTTTCCTTCTTAGCCATCATGCTTTGCACTGGGGCCATAGGAATAGCAGAAACTTGAGTCTGTAACTTACTTCGCAGACATCACTCTTGATAATCAATTGTTATAAAAGGATTTAATTACAGAGCTACCAGCAGCAACACTAAACCAGGGAAGGACTGAGAGATGCTTAAATGATTTTCTTACCCATACGCCTAACCTTCACAACTCAGTGTAAATAAACAAGAATGACAACATACAAACTTACCAAATGATACAGCCCAGTGATTACAACTACAACATAACTTACCAACTCTGCCAAAAACACCAAACAACACATGTTCAACATCATTGATTACAAATTACTCACGGCCTTAAAATTTTCTAGTTTCTTCCTTAAATTCATTCTATTCCTCTTCTTTCTACAAACAGAGGGGGGTAACAAGAGCAACTGTATCCATCTTTTGGCTATCAAATGTTAGAATGGCTGTACTTGAAACCAGAACCTATTTTGGTGTTTCCTACAATATGTTCAACATCATTGATAACAAATTATTCATGGCCCTTGAAATTTTCTAGTTTCTTCCCCTTCCTTCTATCAAATAGAGGGTAACAAGAGCAACTATATCCATCTTTTGGCTATCAATTGGTAAATTGGCAGTACTTGCAACCAGAACTTATTTTGGTGTTTCTCTACAATAGACTTCCTCAACAAGCAAAAGACAAATTATCTGAATGTACTATCCTTTCTGCTTTACATTCTAGAATCACTACGCTGTTATTAAAGTAAATAGCCACTCTCTTGCAACACAAACTTGCTATGGGGTAAATATCAGTCCACTTATCACATGGAGACTAACACTGGTTAATCTTACAACTATATGATTTGTACAACAGTTATATGCAAAGACATGATTCAATCTTTGCAAAAATGATATCAAAATATCACAGCTACACTGTACTCCCTAAAACCTGTTGAAAACGCATCTGGATTGTATGACTGGGTTTGCTATGACATCAATTAATTAATTAGGTACCTCTTCAACCTGTTCACGCCACTGGGTGATCAGCTTTCTCTGCGCTTTTGTAAAATGATCCCAGGACCTCTTCTTGACAGCAGCTTCAAATACTCTTGCCACAACAGAACCTAGATTATGGTAGACAAGAATGTAAGCAAAACGTTTGTGGGATCTGGCTTGAGATGGAAAAGTCTATGGCGTTGCACATACAAGAAGAGATGTCCAGCCATATTTGTGCATTGAGCATCGGCTTGCACTCTTGTTTATTTCTTTCTGAGAGAATTCGAGCCTGTTTGTTAGCTATGCCATGCTGAGGAGTCCCAATAAGGCCAAAATAGCTATCCATTAAGGTATTGCAACAGTTATACAGATTAAGGATGAAAGAATAGATAATTAAGTTACACATCTACTGGGGATACTCTCAGGGCAGAAAATATTAAGTTACAGTCTATTGGGAATAGTACAAAAAAATTGAACAAATGAAATCTGAATTAGAATTAATGTCCAGTGTTCTTCCAGTACAGTAAGAAGGTCTATAGGTCTGCCTACTACTGATCGATGTACAGGGTTTGAAATTTCTTCCCCCATGGGTTAACCTGGGACAAAATTAGACCTGTGCCTCTTCATTTTCCAGCAAAACAAACACATTATTTTAACAAGAATGGTGATATTAACATACACAACATATAACACTCGGTATAATAATAAATGAGAAAATGAACAAACCAAGGCAAGTCATTGCAGATGAAAACTAAATTCTACTGAACTGGTTACACAAAAAATGGCACTACGTATTTTCTAAACATGTTATTTGTTGTATTTCTGGCTCAAAATAGGAATTTTTCTAGTCCTTCAAGGACCTATTCAGGCAGACCTGCCATGAACTCTCTAATTAGTGCCGGGAGTCTCCCCGTATGCAGAGGTACAATCTTCCTGTCTCCTAGCAGTGAGCTGAACTCTCCTAACTAACAGCTTGTGTAACTAGTTTGAAATTCTGTAAGAACAGACCATCTTTTAACAAACTGACAGGTCTGTACAAGACTTAAACCTGAATATTGATTTGCTGCCAAGGCTTAACTGTGTTTGAAAGCACAATCTTGGTGAGAAAATGAGCCTCTACTTTGGTATTTGAAAACAGATTAGCTGAATGGAAATTTTCAACAGTTCCTAAATCTCACTTGGAATATAATACTGGGTTCTTCAAGGACCTCTATGACTGTAACTTCCTTTCTCCTTCTATGACTGGAATTTCATTTCTCAATTTCCAAGTCTAAATCATGGGAACACTGTGTCTACTGGACTGACCTTTATCTATTAATAAATACTTACACTGGCTCCGAATACTGCTGGCTCGTTGAAGCTGTTCCAGTCGCTGCCTCTCTACAATCTCCTGATGTTCTTGCTTTTCTTTCACAAGTCGTTTGATGTGTGTGTGGGTGGAGTGTAAGAATGCATAAAACATGTTCACATGTCTGCGGTTACATTCCCCTCGGTCAAACCACTGTGCTACTGTATTCAAGGTCTCTTCAAAATCAACATGCTTCTTGATCTTCTCCAACACTTCTGCTGCCGACCTTTCAGAATACACCAGTGGAGCATCTTCAATGGCATTGAGTTTATCAATCTCTTCTTGTTTACGATGCCGCTCTTCTCTTGCTTTCTGTCGCTCCTCAGCTTCGAATTCTCTCTTATCTTCATGGGAGTCAGCATAGTCAACGTTAATTCGTCCAACTTTGCTGTCATCAGATCCGTCTCCAATGATGACTCTGTAGCTGGCGAACATTAATGCTTGATCAACAGACTCTCTGTTAACAAACCTAATGTGTGCAAATCGTTTTCCGGTCTTACTTTTTGTTTGGCTTATTCTTATTGACTCAATAGAACCACAAACGTAAAAGATCTCATTTAAGATCTCTTTAGTCATTGCATCAGGTAACCACCCAATAAACACAGTACGACAACCTGGAGGTTTCTCTCTTTTCTGTGGCATTTTGTATTGAGGTGGAGGTGGTTCAAGAACACAGCTAGGTCGTTCAAATGCCGAGAGTCTTAGCCCTCCTGGCTGGGAAGCATCCGGATTAGAGTAATAGGCTGCTTCAGCTTGTTGGTTTGCAAGATCCCACTCTTCTTGACGATGCATTTGTTGCTGGAACTGTCGCTGTTGCATCTGTTCTGTCAACAACTGTTGATTCTGCTGAAGCTGGGCTTGCAGTTTTAGTTGAAGCTGCTGCAAACTATCCATACTTTGGTGATGTAGTTGCTGTGAAAGAACTGTCTCTGGCCACTGCTGTGATCCTCCAAACTCTAAATTTCCTCCTATTTCTCTTTGCTGAAGGCTCAGATCATTTGATCTTCTGTCATCTGAAAACCCAGGAGTGTCCAGCCTTCTGTCAGAATCATGCTTACCTCTGTAATCATCTCTTTCTCTTCTCCCATTTCCAACTCTATCCAGCAAGCCACCAAAAAATGCACGATTGTTTTCTCCTCTTTCATAAGCACTGGATCTAGAAGAACGACAATAATCAGACAACTTGATTTTGACATCACTGACGTAATGAAGGGCAAGCAATGAGGTCTGTCTATCTTAAGATGTGAAATGAATTTGAAAGACAGTTTGCCCTGAAAGGTTGTCTGTTTCCTTTTCTTGAAAAGTAAATTGGTCAATGCTTCAACACTGCAGTGTGTTCAAACAAAGCCTGACAACTTTGAATTTTGAAAATGTCATTAAGAAATGTATAAAAATGTAGTTATCTATAACTACCTGCTATTTCCCTCAGTGGATCTTTCCCTCAAATTAAAATCATCCTGGAAACTTCTTTGTCGATCCCTACCCCGTTCCTCCCAAGATCTGTGGTCATCATTATTCCATGATCTGTCTCTTGCATTCTCTGAAGCTGTAAAGAAAAGACATCAGTTATCATACATATCAAACAGCCCTATACAGCCTTAAGCCATATTTGGTCAAAAGTTAATATCATACTGCATCATTTTTTTCAAGATTCAGGGCTTGAAATAATTATTGGGCAAAAGCGAACACAATGTCCGGTTAAACATGATTTTGCTTGGGCATATGCGATTTAACCCATCTCAACTAATTGCAATTGTTTCAGTTCAGCAAGAGAGTGGCCTTTGTAATTAGACTCTCGGTCTAGGTCTTTTTTTTCCTTCCATCTGGCACCTGCTAATTGACGCGAGTTATTCTCAGTGCAGCAGGAAGTGCGAAGAGCACTTTATTACACAGCAGTACCAAATTTGCAGTCATGACTGACAAATGGAAACTTTGCAAATGTAACTAATCTCTCAACCAAAATTCCATCTAGTTTAATGTCATTTTGTCTCTCAGCAACACAAAAAAACTGAATGGTTTTCATCATGATTGTCAATGTCTCAAAATGAATTTTCTTTTAAAGAGCAAATTTATGTTTACTGGTCATCCACAGATTCGTCCAGACAATGCTCAATCCTGACCAAACATTGTCTGTTCAGCAGCCATTACTTCAAGCACTAAGTTTGATTTTTACTACTGTCTTTCAAATCTAAGATGTTTTAAAAGCAGCTATGATAAACCAGCAAATTAACAGTTTTAAGAAATAAGTACTCTCCGAGTCACCATCTGCTCTAGGGAGAAACCTTTTCACACAAACATATCTATGACCTGCTTAGACTTACAGATTTTTTGGTCCAGTTGTCAATTTTATACCTTCACTGATTTTCTTAATAATTTATATACTTTTTAGGTTAAAATCTACGACTTTTTACTTTGGAAAAAATATTTTCATCAAAGTCAGCATGTGCATGAAACTACCTGTCAAGCAAAAGTATTTATAAAATAATTCTTGAAAATAAAAGCAAATTGTTGCATACAAAAAATTCAACTGTCTAAAACAGGAAAAAAAGCTGGTTAAGAATTTAAACACAAGTGTAAGGAATCCTAGTATCAATAAACCACTTATAATTTTGAGCTAAAAGAGTTAATAGTTATTTATTTTGTTTGAGATATGGGTTTAAACAAACCTCTATCACTTTGCATCGGTCTCTCATGATCAAGAACTAAATCTACCAGCCTTGCCAAATTGGGCTTAAAATTTTATCAACATTTCATTAGAGAGAGGTGATTAAAACAAACCTCTATCATTTTGCATGGATCCATCATTTCCAAAATTGCCCACTGTGGGGCCCAGGCCACCAGCCATGGCCATAGCTGGGTTCAATGGAAGGTTCTGTGAGTTACCAACAAGAACGCGTTGGAGGATGGCAGCTGTGTTCCCAAGAGCATTTCTCAAAGAAGCATAAGAAAACTGTGGATTGCCTTCCATTCTGTGGGATCTGCAAATACCTTCAATCTGTAATAAATGGAAATGCATTCATTAATTTTCTTCATCCTTTAGGAAACTTTGAATAGATGCATTTGATCAATGGTAGTTAGTAGAAAAATTAGAACCACTATCCAATGATACGAGAAATGTTAAAAACCTTTAAACTCCCTCACAAAGATGCCTTACACTTTCACTTATTCAACTCATGCCAGCTTTCATCAGGCAATATGGTAAACATTTTACTTTTTGTTTAAAATGAAAGGCTAAAATTTTTTTTAAAAAAGTATTTTAAAATGTTTTCGACACTGTGGTCATCTTCAGTAATGCTTGAAAATTAGCATAAGCTTGCTAGTTAAGCCTACTAGCAAACATATGCTAATTTTCAAGTATTACTGAAGATGA
>JAOBRD020461401.1:3469-18010 GCA_027575215.2 Hydrozoanthus sils | reverse complement strand
AGTTCCGCCACCTATGAGCTTATCTAATTTGGTGCCCATTACTTGAGAAAAAGCAAACAATAGGATCTAAAATTAATTTGAAACTATTTAGAATTAATATCATATATACTAATCAAATGTAAATTCAGTAAAAAATTAAAGTACAATTGATGAATTGAAGTTATCGAATACTTTGTACAAAATTAATGTCAGGTTTTCAGCACGAAATCAGTTTTTCGATTTTTCAATTAAAAAAAGTAGTGTAAAAAAACAGTGGTTTGCCAAGTTAAAGAAACATACGATGAAAATACACCTAGATGCAGCTTGTGGAACTTTTTCTTGCCAATAGTGTCACCTCCAAAATTTCAACAAAATGGCATCATGTCACATGCACTGCGCCACAGTATTTGCCGAGGCGAGACACACGTGATGTGAAGTCATTTTGTTGAAATTTCGGAGAGGCACTTTTAGCAAGAAAAAGTGAAATTTTCAAGTTGTGTCTAGGTAAATTTTTACCATATATTTCTCAAACTGAGCAAACCAATGTTTCTAATAGTGCTCTTTTTGAAATCGAAAAACTGATTTTGTGTGGTCTTTAAGCAATTAGGTCTGTTCTCTCAGACAATGTCATTTTTATCTAGTATTTTCCAATGATTAGTTATTTGTTTGAAATTTTGTTAAACAACACCAAAGCAATATACCTAGTTTCTTTTAGACTAATTCTCTAAAATAATATTACCAGAATGCCTCTTACTAAACGTTCGAAATGCGTTTAATTGTATGCTTTTTATGGAGTAAGTTTATCTCCGAAGGTAGTTGTGTCAGACAGAAAGACAGAATTTCATGATGTTTTGTTATAGAGTCCCTTCCTGCCTATGCCCTACGAGTGAAGAATCAACGAGATTAATCCGGGACCTTTACACTCAGCTCTTTCCTTGCTTTTCGTCTCAAAGGTGAGTCATTTTATAGAACTGCAGCTTATTGTCCGGAATTGAATAGACTTGTAAGTACAATCAATTGAACTTGCTCTTTTCCCTAAGGACATGGGAATTACCTAATAAACCCTGTCAAAGCGACTCTTTGCCAGTTATACCCTGACTGAAGGTGAACATATTATTGTTCGAAAACACTTGGGAACTATTTCAGGAATTTAATTGAATTTTACCTTAATTTTAACCATTTCAAAATAGGCGAATTGAGACACAAACCAAGTTCCGTGATTGTGATATATATATACTTGCCCAGAGACTTTTATTCTTCTTTAGTGGTTTTCGGAAAGGGGATATTGGAGGACTTTAATTGAAAGAATGTGTTCATTTTAGAGAAGACTTTTGTTGATAGTTTTTTTATATATTTCTATGGAGTCGAAGAAACGTCTTGTTATTGTTTCGTCTCGCTTAAAGCAAGATGTTGTACTAAAAACAATACCATTTTGATTCAGTCACAATCTTGTCTTCCATCCTCCTTCAAGGAAAGTAGTTGTTACTCATTTGAAATTTCCAGGTGTCGAGAATAAACTCCTCGATCTCTTTGCTGTTTTTTCAGCTTTGCCCATGTTGGCCTCGACATCAATGAAGAGTTCGGGACGGGCAAGTCGCAACCTGTGGCAGATGTGAGTAGCATTTCAGTGGTTTGTCTTTTCATCCACATAAATACAATTTGTCATCCATTTTACTAATGTGTTTTACAAGCCTGGCCTAACATTGATATTTAACAAATATTCCAAGAGCGCAAGATAGATATGAGATCAGGGCTTCAGGTTTAGGCCGGCGAACGGCGAATTTCGCCGGATCTACAAGTAATTTTCTGTCTCTATTCGCTGGGTGAATATCTTTATTCCCCATTGAATCATTTTACTAAAATGACAGTTTAGAAATTGAAATGAGATGAATAATCCATAATTTTATGTTCATCTAAATTTCCTTGAAATAACTTCCATCTTACCATGTAAATCAGAGTTAGAATTACCGTCACAAGGGTATGTATTATAAAAACATAGAAATAGCGGGAATGAGCCTCCACTACTTAAAAAGGAGCTTTTCAGTAATCTAACACAAAAGGCCGCCACGCGTTCAAGTTTCATTCATAGTAGTACTAGTGGATAACGTAAAATAGCTGGAGATAATGCAAGAGTCTCCGGGTCATGTACAACTATGGAGAGTTTTGAGCCAGGTGGTATAAATTTTCTCCAGCTGAGCTATTTCAAACCTGAGACTCTGCTGAGATGGTATATAGCAAAAGAGGCGCGTAGTGCCAAGTTTGCAATAAATCACCTCGTATCCAACAAGCACGAATGGAATAATTGCTTTATCAAATTTCTTGATTTTTCAAGCCTATCGATACTTGAAAATGATAGCTAAATTTTATTCAGAACCATATTTCAGCTTTGCAACAATACAGTCAGTTTCTATATATAGCAAGGGTTCATTAAGATCGTTTTCTTCTTTTTTGGATGACAGACCAAATCGTCGTCCACAAAAAGAAGAGAAAGACGTTAGAGAACCCTTGATGTTACAGATTGTTCTAAGAGATTGGGTGATTTTTTAATTCAATTTTTTGGCAGAGTGATGGCCGTTGCGAAATATACATGTCGTACCTACGATCTGTGTATAAGCTGTGCTGTCAGAGCGGAAGAAATCTTCAGTTCTGGGCAAATCCTCTCCACGAGTACCCGGAACAGCTGTGGAACCTTCCGTCCGACGTTGTGGCTGTGGAATACGGCGAACAGGTGCGTTAATAGGGACCTTTAGTAACGTTGACGACAGCAACATAAAACAATAGTGAATACAATAGCTGCACGTTGGAATGCACTGTGCGGGTCACCTGCACGTCGTCGTCTTGAAAATTACGACGAGAAAAGCTAAATTTTGGAGTTCTTATGACTACGGGAACGATAAACAGAAAATTTTCTAAATCTTCCTTTATCTTTATGTAGGGAGCTTTAATTTTTTTTCTGTTCACAAAGCGTCACTAGGACAAAAGAGAGAGGGCAAACAAGCCAGACATGGTTGAAAAGGGAAAGATAAAATGTGTTATTTTAAGATAAGAGAGCTTAAGATACGAGGACAGCAACCCGACGACGACGGCAGGAAACAATAGTGAATACAATAGCTGCACGTTGGAACCTGCACGCCGGCCGTTGTCTTCAAAATTACAACCTGAAAAGCTTTATTTTGGAGTTCTTACGACTACGGGAGCGATAAACAGAAAATTTTCTCAATCTTCGTTTCTGTTTATTCAGTGAGCTTTCGTCTTTTTCTGTTCACAAAGCACCACTAAAACAAAAGAGAGGGCAAACGAACCAGACATGGTCAAAAAGGAAAAGCAAGAAATGTGGTTTTTTAACCGTCTTCGTCGATGTTGGTGTTCTCATTGCTTAAGCTCTCTAATGTCCCTTTTAGTTGTACCAGGGACCTTAAGGACACCAACTCCAACAACGATGGTAGAAAGCAATAGTAAATACAATAGCTGCATGTTGGAATGAACAGTGCGGGCCACCTGAACTCGGTCGTTTTGAAAATTACAACGTAAAAAGTTCGATTTTGAAAATTTTACGACAACGAGAACGACCTTAAGAAAATTTTGTCAATCTTCATTTACGTTTATGAAGAGCTTTTTAATCTTTTTCTGTTCACAAAGCGACAAACGAGAAAGCAAACTAGTCATACGTGATAGAAAAGAGCAATCAAAGTGTGTTTTGTGTGCCGTCGTCGTCGAACGTACTTTCTTGGCCAGACAGGAGTATAGTTTTGATTAAATTTTTTATTTTAGTTATTTTTCCTTTCATCAGAATAAGGGAAAACTTCAAAACTTGAACTTTTTTATTTTTCTAAAACTTGTGATTTTTCGTTTGCAAGTGAAGCATAAATCGAACATTATCTTACTGAGACAAAATTCGCTTCAAATGATCTGCCTTTTTATTTCATTCTGTTATTGCTGAATAATGAAACAAAAAATTGTCTACATTATATTTTTATTCTCTTTCTGTACAGGCCCGTGGCTGACATTTTTCACATGTACCTCGGTTTTGCCTCACTCAAAAATATTCGGTCAGTCTTGGCCCCATATTAAGGTTTACTTACTAAATACGTTTAATTATTTTCAGGTTGATCACGAGTTCGAAAAGTACTGCAGTCAGTTGTCAGAAGCAGGGTAAGTTGGTCAAGATTGGTGAGAAGAAAATCGTGTTGTCAAGTGTAACTTGCCCTTCCATTACACATACAAAATAAGACTTTTAGTCTGAGAAATGAAATGATGAAAAGTAAAATTCTCCCAAACATGTTTAAAGAAAAATAATGGGCTCAAGTTGGGAGAATTTACGAATATGTAACTAATGGTGCGTGTGCCTCGCCTCAGTCCATCTAATTTCCCGGAACGTCCTGTTCACCCAGAGCCGAACTGGGCCCGTTGGGTCAAAAACAGCAAACTCATACCCAGTCTTTTATGCTCCGTGGAATATGGAGAAAACATTTTAAATCATCCGTAACTGCTAGAGTTTTCGATAGAGTTTACTGATGCTTTCAAAATCGATTTTCGATGGACTCAGGCGAGGAGCACGTGACCTGTTACGTCATACTGTTGGTACTTTTGAGGAGTTACTTTGGCAAGAAAAATTCAAAACTTCACAAGCTTGATCTTGGGATATATTCATCGTACGATTACAAACTTGGCAAAACAATGTTTTTTATTGAACTCTTTTTGAAAATCGAAAAACTAATTTCGTCTCGTATATGCTCTTTAACCTAGTTAGTACTTCAATTTGTTGTTGTTGCTTTTCTAGTGTCAGTTTTCTGGTGAGTCCAGGAACTCTCACGTGGAACAGGTACGTGAAAATCACCAGCTTCAATCTCGACCTCTTCTTTATCAACCAGGGCCTTAGCTTACATTTCTGTTCATAGTCCTCAAAAACTTGATTTAGCCGATGAGCAAGAATTCATCGTTCAAGAATGCATCGTTCATCCAAATGCTGCAAAATGTTTTTGTCGCGGGAATATTTGGAAGATATTGGTGAAATTTTATTTAAAGAGGAGATAATATTACTATTACTACAATTGCTGTTATTATTGATGTATTTTGTAACACAAATCTTGACGGGCTTCCTTTAGTCAGTCCGAGTAAGTTTGGGCACCAGTTTTGCAGCCAGAAACATCTTCGATTTTTGGTTTGGCTGGCGATAGACGATTTTGTAAACTTGTGATAAACTGGTAACCACATGCTTTTGTTTGCAACTTGAGGAATTTTTGTAGGTTCGAACAATGTTAAACACCGATTTAATATTTATCAAGCTTATCATATTTAGATTTCGTTTTTCGCTTCCTAAGATGCCAGCTGATCCAACCTGTTGTAACTAAATTCGTGTCGTTTTTTGCTGTGACGTACTTGTACCTAAATCTTTACCCGATCGAGTACTGTGATGATTCGGTAATAGCTGCTTAATGAAACTTCTAAGCTGAAAGACTCGTAAAAGTTTGTTTTCTTCCTCTAGACAGGTTGCTAAACAATGATCACTCTGATAAATATAATACCTCCGCTAACAATTACCTCGCAAAACCCAGTAAACCACTACAGAGCAAATGAAAGCAAATATTTTTAGCTCGCAGCACTTCACTTTCTGTTAGAAACAACTGGTAATAATAATAATGATAATAATAATGATGATGATGATGATGATGATAATGGTAATGATGACGATGATATAAAATATAAGAACAATGATAACAATATGAATGATAATATCTAACGAAGAGTTTTGACATTGCGGCTTCATCAGTATAAACAAAATTCAAGACTGTAAAGTTAAGCTTACATGAAGTGTTACAACTAAGGGCAGCAGTTATTGAAAAAATGTTATAGTTTTACTATAGTATTGGATTGTCCAGTATTTCTAGGTTCTCCGTCTACGGATTCTATTCAGTATGAATGGAGATTATGTTAAGTGAATGTGCTTATTGAATTTTCCCTTAGTGTCTGTGGCAACCTCGGCAGTTCCATCAAACTCATCAATAATGCTGCAAAGGCCGCTCTTAACTTTGGTGCCCTCGGTATGCTGGTAGCTGATTGGTCAGTTGCAAGTCACCTCAATCCCTTAGTGTTTAGTATCCCAGTAGTCACCGCGGGTGCAGGCATGGCCTGGAAAGCAGACACGGGCGTGGTAAGTAGTGAAGAAAATTAAAAAATACACTGAAGTGAAAAGCACTTCCGGTTAATATTTGTCATAGGGAATACTTAATAGTTAAACCTCCCAGCTCCGGCCAGTTTGTCAACATCTAAAATAACACTCCTTTTGATGATCAGAAAATGCGATTTAGTTAAACAGTGCTTTTTTTCTTCTCCTCTTTTCTTCTTCTTTTTTTTCTCCTTTTTCCTCTTCTTTTTCCTCTTCTTCTTCTTGTTCTTCTTCTTGTTCTTCTTGTTCTTGTTCTTCTTTTTCTTTTTCTTTTTCTTTTTCTTTTTCTTTTTCTTCTTCTCATGCTCTTATCATTATTTGCCAGTTTTGAAACTGTTTCTGAAACAATGTGAGAAACTCCTCTTTCAACGTCAGAGGTTTAGTTTGTCAATCATCTCTATAAAGTCTGTCCCCAGTCTTTTTCTTCTCAATGGCTATAAGTTCGAAAATATTTTTTTTCCTTTTCTGGTTTATGTGATACTTATTAAGTCTTAGTGTTTCTTTTCTTGCCTGCCGACTGACGCAATTTAAATATTACTAGTAGTTAACACGTGTCCAAATTAGTGTTGTTGTGATATTTCTAGAATTTTGTGCAAAGCTCTTTACCGGATGTGGTCGGCATGCACATATTCTTGGACAAGTCATCGAAAATTGGCAAAGTTTTGCACAATCTGGGTAACATTGATTCTGTTCTGACGAAGAAGGAGTCTCGAGAAATACCTTGTACTAATTGTGTCAGCGTTCACCCGCAAGAGCGTGCGCTCAAAGGGACTACGTTGTGGGAGGTATTGGCAGGTGTAGGACCAATAGACTTGGACCGTTACAGCTTGGATACTGTGCAGGTAACGTTCCATATCTTCTCCCTACCATAAGCTGCGAATTCCTTTGCATTTTTTTTGTAGTTGTTTAATTTCGTCGGCAGCGCAGTGGCCGAGCGGTTAGCGGTTGCCAGAAAATCGCCAAGTACCACTCCAAAGGTATCGCCAACATTGGTATTCGCTAAAATTAGCTTTGAAATTAGGCAATTTCAGTTGCACTAGGCGATTCTTTTGGCATGTTTCGTCGCAAGGATGACGCAAGTGTTGCGAAAAAAAGTATTTTGATCTACGTTTTTTGCAGTTTCGTTTCAGTTTTCGCCGGTTGCATTACATTGCAAAGACTAACTATTACACGCGAAAGGCATTTCGCAACTTATTCCACAACACCATTGCGCATTTCGGCGAAGGTCAGTTATGAATTGAAGAAGAAGAAGAAGAGCTTAATTTTTACCTACTTATTTCATAACATTATTTTACATGTTTAGTGGTACCAACTTCCAAAAATAACTTGTTAGTTATTTTAAAATGCAACTTCCAGTTAACGTTGCACTTCCAACTTTAGCTCGCACTGCAGTCACAAATCGTGCAAGGCTCGCACACGTTTTAGCTTTGCAGGTTAAAAAGGACGTGACTTAAACGTGACAAGTCACGTGACGAGCGACGTGACAAGCGTCGTAAGAGATCTTCGTCGCGTTTACTATGATCAAGTCTCCAGTTTGAGCCGAAAAATTAGTGTCTTCTTCTCAGGATATCGAAGAAAATAATTCTCTTACTATTAAACTACTACTGAAGCCATTTTTTCATTCGTACTTTTACAGTCATAAGGGCTTTTCCAACACTTCTGTTCAACTGTAGATGGATAAAAGTGCTTACCAGACCATTTTAAAGTCTGCGAAATAAGCTTTCAAAACAGTGCATTCAGTGGGAACAAAATTTAAAACACACGACAACGATTTATGACGTCACATGGTTTGGAAGGACCCCAAACTGCTCTATATTACCGTTTACAGCAAACTAGTGAGGTTTTTGCTCAAACACTGGGACACCAGCCATGCAAACTTTACCATGAACATATGAATTTGACCGAGAAAGTAAGATTTGGCTCTCTAGCCTTTCAAATCATGTGACATCACACATATCTAATGAGCTTAAAAAGTTTCGGAACTTTGGCGCTAAAATAGTTGTTTTGTCTTCGTAATTCATCGTAATAACTAAGAAGTGACTAGGCGTTTAGATATTTTAAACTTGTTCGAAGGTTTGGCTTCAGTAGTACTTTAACGCAAATGATCTCAGCGGTTTCTGTTTTTCTTTGTTTCAGAAAACTAATCTACAAGTCCGCAAGAGCCAAAAACTTTTCTCCGAGCTCGACCTCCATTGTTCACAGAGTAGCTCGATAGTAAAGGAACTCGACGTCACTGTTGACTTGTTACTGTTCGGCTGCAGGTAAGAGTTCTCTTGGAGTGTTATAGACTACTCTCAGGTGCCAAATAAATGGGGGTCAAAATATGGGAATAGAAATTTCTTAAAAATGTAATAGACAACCAAGATCAGCAAAGATGTGGATAAATCTATTGAATTATAAATTCTAGATTATTGTTGTATGATTAATGTAGAAGTTTGCAACTTGGTGTTGTATAGAATGAAGGAAACCGCTTCTCAAGTTTGAGTGATCAGAAAAAATTCCGAGTTACTGACGGGAATCGAACCCGCAACCCTCTAATTACCAGTCAGATGCTCTACCAAATGAGCTACAGAGACTCGCACGGGGAGCCGAATCACAGGATAAGTTTTTGTTGCCCGTGCTAAAATCCAAACAAAAACAGGGAAAGACGAACACCGAACATGACACTGATCAACAAAATTTATATCTTGAAGTTTTGACCTTTTGATAATCGTACCAGAACTTGAAAATTTAATAAACGGGAGGGGGGTCCTACTAATCCCCTCGTGATGGAAAAAAATCGAAAAATCAATAAGCGTCCTGGGGCGATTTCAGTTGCACGTGAGAGTTGGTTTAGTCTTGTTATAGTTTAATCCAGTTGGTAAAAATGCTTGAAAACCTCGTGTATTTTTTCTAACTACTTCGAAATTGCAACTATTTTTAAGGTCTATTTATTCAACGATAAAAGAAGCAGTTATAAAACAAGGAGAAAGCATTTACTCCATAAAGAAAGGTTTCTTTCCAACGGCGAGCTACTAAATTTAACTTCATACGTCTTTGCGTTTTCTTGCAAAATTCAAACTACTGGAGTTTTCATGTCTACGTCATAGGTCACGTGTATCACCGAAGTAGAAACACTTCCGGTTGAGAAAAAAAGGCGGCAAGACTGCTTTTTAATCGCATTTTTTTAGTTGTCGAGTTTTTGTACGTCTGCTTTTACTCATTTTACCAACACAATAGGGCACAGACAACATTTTAACTAAATACTGATGTGATTTTGAGAAATTCCGTTTAAGTCTAAATGTTAGCAGCCGTGGACAGCAGCTGTGGCCGTAATAGGCCGAGTCAGCACGGCACATCTTTAGTAAAGATACGATATAGCTCAGTGTAAGTCTAACACTTGTGGGATGTGTTTTTGCAGAGTTTGCCGAGCGCTCTTACTCGCAAGAAAACAAAACGCTAAAACTTCGAATGTAAAAGATTTACCAGCGGTTAACAGAACGGATTTGGCTAACAGGTAAGTATAAAGGTCTGTTTCAGCACTTTTATGATATATATCTTAACAACCCAGTGTGAGGTCTGTCCGGGAAATTATTTGCCCGAGGTCTTTCACAACAGACCGAGCGTAGCGAAGTGATTCAGTAACAGAAGTGTTCGGACTTTGCATAACCCTCTACAAATGGCTCCGGTTTCATTCAGTAAGAGTGGATTTTCTCATTATTAGGCACTACAAACCAGAGTGTCTTTATTTTGATACAGCCAATGAAACATTGAACAACATTCGTACCCACCTGGAAAACCTGAAAACCCATGAATTTCGGGAATTTTTGTTCCAGGCCTGGAATTCCTTGAAAAATGGGGTATTTTTTGAGGGCGACCTGGAAAATCCTTGAATTTTGAGTTTGCGGTCCACATAGTGTGATTTGTGCCGATAGAATTGTTTTTAATCATAGTTTTTGTTTTTTATATAATACTAGAACAACATCACTACTCAATCGTGAATCACATTCTAACTTGCTGTAGTCCCGAGTTTGAAAAATGTCGGGAAGAAAGATCGTGTTTTGGTGTTCGAATTGGCTTTATCTTAAAATGTCTCCCTTATAGTAAAACCTTGAAAAGCTCAGTACACCTTGAAATTACCTGGAAAAATCCTGGAAATCTGTTCTGAACAAAGAGGAAGAACCAGTGATTGAAGTTAAAAATCATTGATTCCACTCGTTTTTCCTCTAGGATGCTGGGACTTGTAGAACATTTCCAAAAGGTTTACGCGCTCAGGAGCAAATCAGGAGGCCTGGTTACGTCGGTGCAGAGCCTACAGACTATCTTACAAGACCTTTTACCAGAGGGAAAAATCGAAAGCCCAGTATCATAACGACTGCTCAAGCTTTTATACAATACACATTTTCTTAAGTATTAAGCGTTATATCATGACAAATATATTTCTGATAATGTAAGAAATATAAAAACGTTATATATTCGAATAAAACAGATTGCCATATTCATTACTGCGAAAGCGGAATAGCGAGCTGGGCAACTCGTTTATCAGATCTACTGAAATATCTTTGTAGTTAGACTGTAGATGGGGTTTTGATTTGTTTTCGTCGAAGACGAACTTCATTGACATTAACTGAAACACAAATATACATAAACACAAGCAGAAACAAAACTAAAGCACTGGCGGTGACTGCCATAGAGAGTCTACAAAGTTCTTTCAGTGTAAAACCAGTATTTTGAAGTCAAACTGGATTTCAATCAGGCTTTAAAAGCTCGAGAGAAGTCTAAACTTTGACTCCAAAGAAGTGTATTTTGAATATCTTATATTGGTCTTACTTTGGAAGTTGAGAATGAGTGTTTTAAAGTTAGTCTTGATCAATCAATTTCTTATGCATTCTTCTTCTCGTCAGAAATGAAACGTCTCTTTAGAAGGTAATGTTATAACACATTATAAATTTGGTTGGTGACAATCACGCTTTGGCGAAAAATAAACGTGAAAAATATAACAACCTGTAAAGTGATAAAAAAATAGAAGGTTTGGCGACTTGATTGAAACTTTCTCTCTTTGTTGTTAAGCACAATACGAGTTGTCGAACTCTCTATACGGTAGAAACAAAACAGGGTATGGATACGTAAAAACGCTAACAAGATTAAAATATCAAATGATACAAAGTTAAAACTTGATTTCAAACCAAACGTTTCGACTCATAAAGTCATCTTCAGGTAAATAAACTGCGGTGAAGAACACATAGTTTTAATATGAGTCGAAAGCGTTTGCTTTGAAATCAACTTTTAACTCTGTACCATTTTATTATTTCAAAACAGAATACAAAGTGAAGATCTGAAATTTTATTAGTTTTGTTTATTTAAACCCTTGTAGTATGAGAGATTTCCCGAGTTTAGTCAGTTTACAAAACGTTTATTGAAATAATGCATGGTCGAATGAGTTTACAAGAAAAGCAGTGCGTTAGATCAGTATATATACATCTTTTGAGGACGCACATACGTGAAGTGAAGTGATTACATTAAATCTGTGTACACTAGCTCTTTTTTTTTTATAAGAACGTCTTTTTGGGCAAAGGCTGAATGTTCTTAAAATTTTGGGGGGGGCTTTTAGTCTCAAATGTTTTTAAATAAACGGGAATAGACAAGAACTTAACCAGTGACTCGGCTCCCAGTGTGAGTCTCTGTAGCTCTTGCAGGGGGTACAGCATCTGACCTGGTAATCAGAGGGTTGAATGAAGGAAACCGCTTCTCAAGTTTCAGTGATCAAAAAAATTCTGAGTCACTGACGGGAATCGAACCCGCAACCCTCAGAATTTTTTCTGATCACTCAAACTTGAGAAGCGTTTCCTTCATTTTGTATATACAACACCAAGTTGCAAAACTTCTACATTAATCATTTGATAATATCATATAGCGATGGCTATTGGGCATATCGAGCTAGCAGATGTGTAAGACGTGTGTCCAGCGGGGAATAGACAAGAACTTATCCTGTGACTCGACTCCCCATGTGAGTCTCTGTAACTCAGTGGGTAGAGTATCTGACCGGTAATCGGAGGGTTGCAGGTTCGATTCCCGTCAGTGACTCAGAATTTTTCCTGATCACTCAAACTTGAGAAGCGGTTTCCTTCATTCTATATATGCAACACCAATTAAGTTGCAAAACTTCTACATTAATCAATCAGAGGGTTGCGGGTTCGATTCCCGTCAATGACTCGGAATTTTTTTCCGAGCTTTCAACTTCTGAATCAATAAGTTCTTAAATGTTCTTAAAATATTCTTAATATATCATAAACATACAAAATTTTTGTTTAAAGTTTCAGCATTGTGGACGTGATTGTTCTTAGTTTGTGGGCAGTTTATTCTTATAGAAAAATCGTGTTTTTTTCACTTTGGTAATGATGCGTGTCAGCGTCGTCACTTTCGGTAATTTTTTTAATTAACAACTTTAGATTTTAACGGATTTTAATGAGTTTTTAAAGTTTTAGCGTTTTGTGTAAAGCTTTTAAGGCTTTGAAGCTTTCACTAGCTAATGAGTTTACAATAGAGGATTAGTTCATGTGGGTACACACAAAGTGTTGTTACAAAGCTTTTTGCACGTACCAGATCGTGAATTTGTAAGGCAAGGTGTATGTAACAGATAAACCTCGGAGCTTTGTGAAACACAATGATAACGAAAAATGACCTGGGAATATTGTCGACGGAAGAGCATTTCGCGTTTAGTTAGTAATAAAAACGGCTTTTATTCTACCAAAAGAGCAGTTACAGCACCGAAATGACTTTACAATAGTTAGCTATTGATTAGTTTATGCGAGAGTGTGAGCAAACACGAAGTTTGATTACTGTGCTTGTTTTTCGCCTCGAGTTTTTAATCGAAGACCAAAAAACAAATTTGTATGACGCAGGGAATTTGTAATCACTAACCCTCTCAGCTTTGTAAAACACAATGAAATCGAAAGATACTCTGGGAACATTGTCTAAAAAGTATTTCGTGTTTAGCCAGTAAAACGGTTTTTGTTCTGCCAAAAGAAGAAGTTTACAATAGTTAGCTAATGATTGTTTTACACGTGTGAGTAAACACGAAGTTTAATTACTAATGATTAGTTTATGCATGTGAAGTTTAATTACTGTGGCTTTTTGCGCCTCCAGTTTTCAACGGAAGACCAACTGAATAAAGAGTCTGTAAGGCAAGTTATTCCAAACAAATAAACCTCTAAAGGGTCATTGTTTAAAAAGCATTTTGGCTTAGTCAGCAAAAAGGCTTTCGTGGTCGCAAAGTAAGTAGAGGCGTAACGGTCTTCGATATTGCCTCAAATTATAAAATTCGTTTTATCCCTCATTCACATGGCAAACAAATTACAGACAGAATTCGGCCGTTGATTTCATCTGTAATTGCCCTTCAAGTAGAAATTTGACATTGGCAATTACAAATTATCCATGGCAACTAGTCATCACTCGAGCAAAAATCAAGATGTCGTGTACACTTATCCTTGCGGTCGGGCAATTAATTCGTATTAGGCCAAATGACGCGTGAATTTTTCTAAATTAATTTCCGACCAATCAAAGTGCACCATTCGGAGCCTGAATTAATCAGTGTTATAAATTAACTGCGCAACGTCAATCTTCTTTACTTCAAACAAAGTGGTTTTCAGTTGACGATTCATGATGAAGTTTCAACTACTGGTTGTTTTTGGTGTTGTCCTATTCAGTTCTGCTCTCGCAGTCCAGACTGTTGACAAACCTTTAAAGAAAAACGGTAAGAAACACCCAATTCTGTCCTTCTTTTCCTTTAAAGATCTGCTAACATTCCACAATCTAACTTGCAGATACACCCCTGAATGATCAGCCTATTGCTGGCGAGGATGGTGATGAGAATTTGACTGGTAAGGCAGCATTGCTTGTTGTGGTTTTTTTTTAGTCTTTCACATTTACGGTAAGAAATTCGAGTGGGTGCATGTTGTTGTTTATATGTCCTCTAAATTAAGCTTATTTTCACGTTCCACAATCTAACCGGAAGATACGCCCTCTGGCCCCTCTGTTGAGACACAGGACAAGGAATTGGATGGTAAGCATTTGTATCTAACTTAAAAGACTCAAAATCTCAACAAAAATACCAACTCCAGAAAGCAACGAACATTTTCTGATTTTACTTGTTAAGGCAAAGAAAATGTATGGTCATTTTGTAAAAACTTCGAGCAGAGGTTTTAAAGCTTGGGCATTTTTAGTTTTAATAAGTGTTTCGTATTTCAGTTTAACTAAGTTAACGTACAGCTAATGTACTCGGGGAGGGTTGGTATGTATTTTAGAATTGTGTACACATTCTATTTTTTCTATAAGAACATCTCATATTTTGGCTGAGCGGGTCGGACGTTTGTTGTAGTGGTAACAGCAGTAGTGGTTGTGGTAGTAGTGGTAACAGC